>NTHP01000430.1:288580-351503 GCA_003416845.1 Oplegnathus fasciatus | reverse complement strand
CTTAACAACCCATGGAAGCATGCGCTTCACGGTGTCTGCTGCACATACAGGTACTTTTTCTACACACACAGGAGAGACTCACTTCCCATAACAAACCTGCCATGTGACTACGTCACATGAATACGTCACCCACAAGGCCACCTTCTTTAAAGGGGAAGGCTCGGTCTGTAACACCTGTCACTCAAGGCAAGAACTGATGTTGTGAATCAACCAACAAACCTTAAAAAAACAACAACGAATATCCGAATCCCAAAATTGAAAATCGAATACGTACCCGACGAACGAATATCCGAATAGTCGATATTTGGGTCCAGCCCTACCTGTAACGTACTGCTAACTCTTGCAGATGCAGCTTCAGAGAAAGGAATAACTGGAAGTCAGGCCCATAATTCACGCAAGGTAAGAAATAAGGTGGATACAATGCAGAAAAAAAGCAGCAGACACTGCTGAAAGATGAAAGATGAGCAAACGATTTTCTTTACAGCATTTGTCATGTTGCCTGATGACAGAAGAAGACGCTGCACTAGCCAGGGTCCCAGAATTGGGTGATTATACACCCTCCACAGCCTCTGGCATAATTTGACGCACATAGTTAAGCCCATTGTCTATTGTATCTGACAGAATGTGTTGTGATCTGCTGAATAGGCTGTTTCAAGCCAGAAGATTCGGTCGTCCTTTTAGCCTCCGATTGTTGGTACAATGTGTTTCCAAAGTGCTGAGCGGGCTGTTTCAAGCCAGTGGGGTCAGCTGTCCCATTAGCCAGTGATATTACAAAAACACTCATTAAGCTTTTATGTTCTTTTGGGCACTGCTGGCTTTGTGATTTTCCCCTCTCAAAGGCAAGTGATAAGAGTATTTTCTGCTGCTACCATTTATGTCTGCTTCTAACAGGGGAGGCTGCTTTCTCAAGGTTGGAAAAGGTCAGAATTGATGGAGGGCTTTGATTGTTCTACTGCAGAGAAATCTCAGCTTCAGAAAAAATAAAACCAAAAAGCATGAGAAACTCACATAAATGTGCTTCTGGTTTCACAGTGAGGAAAGCGATGTGTTTTTATTTCATCATGACTGGGTGAAATAAGATGAAATGTGGGGCTTGTGCTGACAATGGTACATCAGCAGAACAACAGACACATGGACACAGACCTGTAAGGTTCAAAAGACACCCAAAGTGCCACTTTACTTAAATTTTCAAAGTTACAAATAAAAGTTCACTTAGTTGACATGGTGAAGATTTCAATTTTAAATCACTGAACATATCCAATGTTGGGAGGCAGAACAGAGCCTCCTCTCTGCTCGCCGGACTTCATGTGTCCTCCCAGCTCAGGAGCAGCTTCTTCCTCTAGTGTCTATGCACAGTCAAACAGCCTCGGCAGCCCTACTGACCAATTAGCAAAAGAATAGCTGGCCGAGACGCCGCAGATTTGGACTGTAGGCCTTGCAGTTCGCTTTTCTACACTGCTACCGCTCCGCAATGCAACTTCCTACCTCCTGAGATTGGGAGAAGAACCAAAAAGACACTAGACAGCATCAACATAGCGACAAAGTATTGTAGCAGCCAAACAGGCATCACTTTCTGTTTGAGATGCATAGAGCTAGACCTGGCCAGGTAAATCTCTCTTTTACAGAAACACGATGAGAAACATGCAACAACAACGACAATACATCATTAATCTCATTGCTTCCTGGACTTTCTGGGACATTCAAGATCAACGATTAAATAATTTACAATCCTCCATGAAGTAACAGAGAGAGAGGGAGCATCTCAGAGCCTGGGAATGTGTTGTGGAAACATCTTTGAACACTGGAAGGAGCCCGACGGTGGAACACAGAACATGAGAATGAACTGCTGATGGAAGTACAGGGAAGGTAATCCACAATCTGGCCTTCCTGGAGGAAACATATTTACATCCAGTACATCAGCTAATGTATCTGGGCTCACAGACTGACCAGAGGCTCTGACATGGACATACAGAGAGTTAGGAGAGAGGGACAGAATGAGAGAGGGAGATAGAGCGAGTAATAGAGAAAATAGAGAAGTGAGTCCATGTTAGAAGAGGTTAAAGATCGCAGGTTTGGGGGAAGGTAGAAGCAGAGAAGTGGACAGCTTGAGCAGAATTCTAACAGGGTCTTGACAGTTGTTGTTGAAATCTAATAGGTTCTCTGTTTTCCATCTGAGGAAAGAGCAAAACACTTGAAAAGAAAGAGGTCGGATGAGGTTCACTGGAGAGAGAGATATGAATAAGGGACAGGGATTACAAGAGCAAGTTCAGGAACCAAAAGATGGACTGCTGCCAAGGTAACTGGAGGAGGAGACATTGGAATGGCTTCAGATCTGTGCTGAGTTAACGGAGTTTCCTGGTCGGCTGATGGCAGAATAAAATGGAGCGGAGCTACCAAACGTAGCCAATCTCGTCATCCTTATCGTCTTCCTCGTCCTCGTCGTCCTCGATGGCGCCTCGGGGGTGAATCCGGCCCCGTCTCTTCTTCTGCCGGCTCCGCCCGCTCTGTGATGGCTCCTCCTCCTGGTCGTCAAGGAGAATGACTGCACCGCCGCTGCCAAAATCCCCCGATGTCTCCTGGTCCTCATCTGTAGGGAGATGCACAAACACAGACAGACAGGTTAGAAGCACAGAAAGATCCCTGTGAGTCTGTACAGTGTGTGATTCCACCTTCCATATATCAAGTAGGTTCAGCGGCTCATGGTCACCCTACCCTCTGTCTGTAGGTAAATGCTGCTGTGTCACGTTGCCAGTTCATGAGAGATATGCTCGGGTTGGGTTGTTTAGCTCAGTACAAATTCAATGAATTCATATTAATATACCCCTGTGTGAACATGCTAGTGCTAGTATTTAAATGCTACATAAGACATGTAACTAATAGTGTAATGCATTTTATAGTGAAATATCTTAACAACTATAGGATGGATTAAGATAAAATTTGGTCCATACATTCATGGTCCCCAGAGGATGAATCATAATGACTTTGGTGATCCCCTAACTTTTTGTTTAGCACTACCATGAGGCTGACATTAATGTTTTTAAATGAAATATCTCAAAAACAGTTGGATGATTGCCATGAAATTTGGCATGAATTGTAATAACATAACTTTTCATCTAGTGCCATCATCATCACAATTAAAAAAAAAAGGTAGAATCTAATGATAGTCCCATCAGCCTCAGCTGTACTTTGTGTTTAGTCCTAATTGGCAAATGTTAGCATGCTAACACGCTAAACTTAGACCTGTTAGCATTTAGCTCCTTGTACCATTGTGCATATACTACAACCTAACAGAGCCCCTAGCATGGCTGTAGACTCTTCGTCTTGTTATAGAGTGCTGAGTCAGAGCCGACCATGGCGAGCCAACTGTAAGGCTGACTATGACTAGTATAGTCTGTTCCTATCCAGGCGATAAATGGCAGCACAGAGGAAGAGAAAAGAAGTAGCCGCAAGTCTCCCGTCCATCATGCCTTCACTCAACACAACACAACACAACACAGAGTCAAGGGGTCGCTCAACTAATCAGCCTTAGTGGTGTCAACATCAAGTTACACCTGCAAACATTTTGATGTTAAACAAATGTTTTTTGGCACCAACATTGAATCCGGTGTAGCCACAGTGCGAAGAGGAGTCATTATCTCAGCTGCTGCCTCCAGCATTTTGTGAAATTGGGACCTTAAAATCCTTCTGAGTTCAGTTCAAAACAGCCGATTTACACCTGGGTACAAGTATACTCGGGTTGAGTGGCACTTACAGTGTTAAAATCAGTTTGGTGTCCTTGTGTGTAGGCTATCGAGCGGAGAGCTGCTGCATTGCTACCTGTTTGTTATATGCAAGGCCGAGTAGGAGAAGTCCAGTCTGCTGCAGCCTGAGGCCACTCAGCCAGAGTTAGATGAGCTTGTTAGACCGGAGACAAAGGACTGCTGCTGTCAGTGTGTGTGTGTGTGTGCGTGTGTGTGTGTGTGTGGTGACCAGAGAGACACCTCATCAATATTGGAAGCTGCAATTACTGGCTTTGGACTAGACTGGCATTCGAGTGAGCCGTAATCTGTGACTGTGAGTTGGTTGTTTGATTGGTAATCAGTATGTCTGCCTGGATTCTTTCTTGCTAATTATTGTTCTTTTTTTTTTTCCACAGTGAAATCCCTCGGCCATTGATTTGCAGCAAAGTGCTTCTATTGGCTTTTTGGCCATTCCCTTTGAATTTCCACTGTTAGCTTGTTAACTATGACTTTGACATATCAAAGCACTTAATTATATATATTCTTAGTCTAAATGCATGTTCTTGGATGCCGACATCAGCCAGCAATGGAAGAGTTTATTCTCTTCCAAAAGGTGCAACTCAGTCACTGCTATAAATTCATTTTTATAACAAATCTTTTGACGCTGCTCTCTGCTGACAAGTGTGACGGATTTTCCTACTTGACTTGCAAGACGCTGGTGTTTTATCAAAGCTACATGAGCAGAATATCAGAGGCAGATAGAATCAGACATATGACTGATAGTAAACCAGCCAGACTGACTCCAGAGGCACGCCTAATGTTATCTATTTCCTAAATGATCACTGATGTGTAGATACCGGTAAAGATAAAGAGAGACAGGGACAGATACTGAGCAAAGAAAGAGAACAAAGTTGGAATGGTGGTGCTCTCCGTGTTTCAGTGGTACATTGTGTTTTCAAGAGAAGCTCTGCAGTCTCTCTTGTGTGCAGCAGCACCAGATTACAAAGTGAGAGGGAAGACAGACGTACAGCAGTCCACCTGGATCAAAGCACTAACTCTGAAAGACAGCTAGACAAATGGGAGCCAATAAGGGCAAACACAACACAACCAAAGCCGTCGTTTACCTATAAGTGAACAGTTGGCGTGCTGTGTGTGTGTGTTGTGGTCTTACCGCAGTTGGGGTTGCCTTGTTTTCTGGAGCCAGCGATCTCGTTGCCGTATTTGTCCACACACCAACACTGGCCGGTGCTGCCGTGACACTGGGTTGGTTTGAAGTAGCCCTCCTCGGTGCAACGAGGGATATAAGAGCCTAAAGATGGAGAGAGGTGGGAGGAGAGGGTGGTGAAAGACAGGAAAGATGGGAGATAAGGGAAGAAAGGAGGGGAAAGGAAGGTTAGAGAGGTTAGAGAAAGTAAATAAACAGTGGTTGGGAACATTAAATTGACAAAAATAGAGGGTAGAATCTGAACCCTCCTCAGCAGAGGTTGCGTGTCCTGTAGTTGTGACCGAAGTTCTTGTGTATTCACAGAGGGAGATCAACAATCAATTACTGCTGTGAAGGTTGCAGGACAACAACCATACATCCTGCTTAAAGGGAAGCAGTCACTTTCAATAACATACACACACATACACACAGACACACACAAACAAACACACACCCAGTTCCTTTACCTTCATTTGACCCAGTCCAAGCTCATTTTTCATGCTGTTTTGTTGTGAGCTGGAACACTGAGCGATCTGCCCGGTGGGGACAGATGACATGTGTACAAGATGTCAGGACGTGCTTTATAGTGTGTGTGTGTGTGTGCAGCGTATGTTTAATGCTGCTGGTTTCTTTTGTCTGCTTGAAACTTTTGAAAAGAGATGCATGCTAGTGTTGGTTTCTTAGACAGGAGTCAGCGACTGACAGCTGTCAATCATCCAGACTGACCTATGAGGCTCTTCCTCCGACTCTGATTCTGGATCCTGCTCTTCTCAGTTTGGCAAGGCAGTCCTGCAACCAGAGAACATACAAAGAAGCTTAATTAATAGAGCTTTTTTCGTCTTTCTACCAACGTTATTTAAATGAATGCTCTTTCTCCGCCTTACCGTCTACTCTATAGTTACTCCAACTTCTCACGCTACTCTGACATCTTACTGATTTCTTATATTGGTCATCCTTTACTTACATTCCTCTGTGCATCCTCCTAAATACCCTCACATCTACTAATGTCTCAGCCTCTGCCTGAATTCACTCTGTATCCTCCTCAATCCATCATCCACTTAAAGGACCACAGTCTTGGTTTTGCACTAACCTGTATAAAAGGTGCTATACAACAAATGAAGCTGAAAATAAATGCACTGAAAATGTCTATAATAATTCTTTATTGCATAGAAACGGAGTGTGTTAGGAAGTGCACTACTTCAGTGTTGAACCAGTAAGTCATCTGCAAAACCTATTGGAGGTTTCCACCAGAATGACACTAGTTTTAATGCTAGCTTTCTCTTTTTCGTCTAAATAAGTTTAGTAAAATCGGTAGTTTGTTTACAGCCTTTCTGGTCTTTTTACTGCTTGTCCTTGTCCCTCTTACTTCAGTTTCCAGCAGTCAGTTTCTCATTTAACCATCCCTCCGTCCTCACCCTCAGGTTTCTGGAAGCAGTAGCACCACTCGTTGTTAGACAGCTTGCCGTCCTTGAAGGAGTCACAGGAATTGAAGAGGGGCTTCATGCACAGCTCATACTTGTCCAGGTAGATGGCATTCAGCTCTGATTGGTCCAGCAGCAGGTCAAAGTTCATGTCTAGTTTGTTGAACATCCAGCCCAGTGAGTCCTTACAGATGGGCAAGATGCTGGTGTCAAAGTCTAGAGCGGAAAAGAGATGGAGAGGAAAAAAGAGATGAAGGAATTGTTGAAGTGAACATTTTTGAAACTGCAGAGCATGTCCAGGTCACTCACATTTTTTATCTTTTTCAAATAGCCCGCTGAGATTGGAGTGCGTGTGTGTGAGTGTGTGTGAGTGTGTGTGAGTGTGTGCGGTGGCAGAGCTGAGATGTGTTCAGACATGTTGACATTACAGAGAACAGAGCGGGGTCGCTGTCAACATCACCGCCAGCCCTCATGAGGACTGAAAAGCGTGGCTGTTCTCAAACACAAACACACACACACACACACACACACACACACACACACACACACATTTGTACGCATGTACATATTGTGGGGGATGTACTCACGTCCAGTGCCGGAGTCAAAGCTGTCAGAAGATTTGAGGTCTCTGTTGGCGTCGAGGTGGAGAACTCCAAACCAGTCCTTCAGTCTGGCAGCCAGACTGTGGAGCTCTGTGTCAGTGCAGGCTAGACACACACACAAACACAAACACAAAAATAATGAGGAGATGGGAAGCTGTCAATCTACTGCTGTCATCAGAGGAAAAAACAATTCTTTTCTTGCTCCTTATCAAAGTTCATTTCATTTCTGCTGTGTACTTTTTCCTCTCTGTGTTCTTTCTTTTCTTTTTCTCATCCAACTCTTCTCCTTGAGTAAACACAGTGGAGTGATAACACGTTCTGAACTGCTGCTATCGCTTGTGAGTGTTGCCATAGGAACCCAATCTGACATGCACATTCACACACACAAATAGGTACACACGCTGGAGTTTCCTCGTCTTCTGTCATCTCTATTGGTTCACCATTTAGTGTTCTTGTTCAAATGAATGATTTTATCCGTGTGGGAAACTACGCACTCACAACCAATGGACAAAGGTCTGTTTGAAATCCTAAATGTCATCTTACCCTCAGAGGAAAAATAAACGGATGTCCTGCAGTAAGAGGCCACTTCAAATCTCTGTGTGTGTTTTTATGCATGATCACACTCCTCTGCGCAACTAAAAAGAGCTCATCCAACACTGACAAGCAAGATGATGCTACTCTCCATGCAACTAACCAACAAGAGCACAAACTGAACAATATATTTAATGATACCCCTTATTAAAAGTATAAACCAGCCTCTGTCGCTGCCTATCGAATCCCTCGTTCCTTCAGCCCTGTGGGACTGACAGGGTCTGCCTGCAATTCAAGCAGACCTCTGCCTCCGCCTGTCTCCCTCTGCGTCTCTGTCTGTCAATCTCCGTCTTCCTTTCTCTTTCTCTCCTGCGCGTGATTGACATATTTTTTTCCCCCATTCTGTTTCTTTTGAGAGCTTGATAAATGTGCCTGAAGGACAAGAGCCATTCCCCACCTCGTACTCCAGCTTTGTCCTGGCAGATAGAAAATGCAGAAGGAGGTTGTTAACATTCCTGCGGCACTCTTGTTTCAGAATTGAGGCGGTTTGCTGTGAATCATGCAAAGGTTTTGAGTGTTCAAAGAGTTGCGTCTAAATACAAATCAGGATTTTAGGATTTTATCTTGAGAATGATTTCTGATCCTTGGATTTGGTGTTAGAAAATGCAAAAGAAGCAAACACCCACTGTTACTCACATGGAAATGCACTGAATCCTATAGACACATCAGACAGAGAGAACAATAATCTCATCCAAAGTCTCTCTCTCTTTCTCTCTCTCCCTCTCTCTCTCTCTCTCTCTCTCTCTCTCACTCTCTCTCTCACACACACACACACACACACACACACACACACTGAGTTACACACAGGTATTTACTCTAATAGAGAGAACAGAGCAGATTGGTCCCTGTGTGAAGACCTGGATCACATTTTGCTGTCAGTGGATAAAGATGTCTGCAGCATGACATCAAAGGAAGCGCATGCACACACACACACACACACACACACACACACACACACACAAACATGCCACAGAGCCAGTGGGGGTTTTCAAGCAGCTATGCTGAGAGATGTTGCCACCTCTCTTATTAGAAGAGTTTCTGTTTTTGTTGAGTCATTCTGCTGCCAAACCACGTCCATGTAAGGACCAAACATGTGCATACACACACACATACATATATTATAGTTATGGTTTGGGATTGTGTCATTAATGCAGCTGCCATAAAACAGAGGACGCCCCCAGGTAACAGACTGGAGCAGAGGAGAGGACAAATAACATTTATCTGGCTGGCTATCCATGTGACATTACCTCTGGAATCCCAAGGTGGTCTTGTGTGTGTGTGTGTGTGTGTGTGTGTGTGTGATATAACCCTTCAGGACAGATAACATTTCAGAGTGCTCTTCATTTTCATGGTGTGGAGCAGAGAAAGAGAAAACAAAATATCAACAGCTAAACATTATCTGTCTTCAATTAGAATTCTTCCTCTGGCAGAAGTGGAGTCTGCAGCATTTTGCTCTTTCTTTATCCTCCCTGTTCATTTATTTGACCGTTCTTCATCCTCACACCAAGCTTTCCCCTCATTGTCTTCCTTTTCTGTTCCCACTCATTGCCGTTTGAATCGCTCTCTGCTTTTGTGATCCTTTTGTTGCCTTTTAGGACTTGCTCATTTCCCTCTATTGCCAGTTCATTTCCAATCTCTCTCTCTCTCTCTGCTCCAACTCTGTCAATTTTCTCAGATTCAGTAGAAGCCACTTATCACACCTGGATGTACCTAACTCAGTTTCTCTTAAGACTTAGAAGACCACTTTGATATACCCCGCTCTTCTATTTCTTTCTCTCACCTAAATTGCTTTGAGTGCTTCATTTCCCATCTCTCTCCTGCCACATCCCCCTATAGAGTCCAAAGATTTAAGTGTTTCTGTTTTTCCCTTTGATATCCACTCCCTCTGTCCCTCTCCCCCTTCCTCCACTTTTTCTACTTTTGACTGCACTGCTCTCTCCTTCTTTTCCTCTCAAGTCTCTTGGACTTTGCACTATGGCCCACAATGAGTCCCGATGGACCCCTCTTATCTCTCTCTCTCAGTGTGACCCAAATTGTTTCGGACAGGCCCGGCACTGCCGCCTGTGTTAGGAGTCCCTTTGTTGGGCAATGAGTCAGAAAGGTGGAGCTGAAAACATTCATGCACTGAAGGACACAACACACAGAGATAAAATGGCCTGCTAACCATTTCTCTCTCTCTCTCTCTCTCTCTCTCTCTCTCTTTCCGAGCCACAGCAGGGTCAGGCAGGCTTAAAGATGTCAGACACACAAACAACATCAAAGCCTTTCCATGGGCAGTTACAAAGATTACAGTGTTATGGCAGACTGGATTTGATGTGGGAATCAACAAGTGATGATGCTGTTGTCAGTGGAAAACCTGATCAAGTGTCTCACTTTACAGAACGACACTCTAAGTTTGATTTAAATTTTAAAAAATGGGGTCATCCCATGGCTGGAGCTGAGGTTGCTTTTACTCCTAAACCTAAAAATAGAGTCACATTTGCTCACTATGATTTTTTATATGTAGTTTGAAAGATTTCCTACTCCAAGACACTTGATAAGCACAAGTCCTCAAGTGCTTTGAGCTAAATTTTAACATCGCCATGCTCACAATGACAATGTTAACATGCTGATGTTTAGCTGATGTAATGTTTACCATATTCACCATCTTAGTTTAGCGTATTAGTATGCTAACATTTACTAATTAGCACTAAACACAAAGTACAGCTGAGGCTGATGGGAATGTCATAATGGTATTTGGTCATAAACCAAAGTATTGGACAAATTAGTTTTGACCTGAAGATGGTGCTGCAATAAAAGTCATCAAAGGATTCATCCTCTGAGGACCATAGATATCTGTATGAAGTTTCATGGCAATCCATAGCCATACAGTAGTTGTTGAAACATTTCAGTCTGGAACGAAGTGGTGGACCGACCGTCTGATCAACTGACATTGCCGCCCCTAGAGCCACAGCGCAAGTGTGACAAAAACATTTTGGACTGTCCAAATCTACTTTTCAAATAATGTACACTAAAAAAGTGGATCCCAGCCTGGGGGGTTGTATTCACAAGATAAATCTGAGGGGTCATAAGATCATTAACAGGACAGGAAAGGAGCAAAACATAGTTCTAAACTTTGCTTTTTTTCTTTTAAAATGCTGATAGTTTTAGCTCTCCGGGCCTAAAAAACATTATTTAAATGAAACAACCACCAACCTGAGAAAGGAAAATCCCATTTTGGTAGACCTGCTCACAACTAATAGACATATTATGCAACACATAACAAGGGGCTTAAATTAGTCATTGCTTCATTTTAAGGGGTCATACGGCAAGAAGATTGGAAACCACGGCACTAAATGAACAATTTGTCTGGCCGATTATGCAAAGCCTTTGCCATTATTCATTTGACAAAATAGGTTTCCATTATTAATTAACTTTTTTAGATGTATCTCATATTATGCTCAATGAAGCAGACATTAATTTTGCAATGTTTTTAATTAATTTGGTTATTCTTTAGTTTACAGCTATTTTACAGGGCTTTATAATGCATCTAATTCTCAAAAGGCCTATTAGTTTTTTATGCGATGCTGCAAAACAGACTATGGCCCAAGCAGTGGTATGAAAGAGGCCCTGTGAAATCATAACTGGTGCAACTGGTGTGTAAAACAAAGAGTAAACCCACTCTTTCACCATGGCAACCACCTGTAACTACTCGTGACTTGGCTTCCTGTGTTACAGAAAAAACACTTCTGCTGAGGACACAAGAGAGAGAAACAAAGCTGATAAGGCTGGCCCCTCATTAGCTTCAAGAAATTGGAGGGGCTTGATTTAGATTTAGTGATTTTTATGTGTTTTAGCAGCAAATATAACTGTTAAATGTAACAAAAGCTACAATAGATGGTGATATAAAACTGGCAGCAATCAGAACAGCTACAAGCCTTTGGCTAAGAAGTTGCCATTTCAGATCTCCAGATCTGAGAAAACAGTTCCTTTCCCATCCTTCAAACATGAATACTGGTGTATCCTTAAGCCAAACAGCTACTTCCTAATTGTTCCAGCAGATATGCCCATGAGACAGAGACAGAAATACAGTGCTAGTAAAGTTGCCAGAACTGATGTTTTCAGCTCCACTTCTGAACCGTCACTGATTGTTTGACAGTGAACTTTTACCAGGGATGAAGTGGTAGTAGGCAGCCAGCCAGACACACCGCCTGCTTTCACATGTTAGAAGAAGAGGAATCGATCAGCGCCGCGTCAAATATCAAACACTGAATCATGGCTGGGAATTACCTTCTTATCCGTCTTCCTTCCTCCCTCCTGCCCTCTCACCCAACGCTTCCTCACTTCTGGTGTCTTTCATGTCTGCGAACTCAGATCAGTTGAAACTGGCAGCCAAAAAACCCCACAAGCCATCAGTTTTCACAGACTGACGCACACATAAACTACCAGCTGCTACGTGGAAAAGTAAAGCTAAACTGCAAGGCAGCACACAAGATACGATGTAGGAACAAGTTTTCCTCTACCTTTCTGGCAAAAAGAACACATTAGAAAAAGTCTTTACTTGGTTTCTACTATCCAGCGTTTTTTCTTCTCATTTCCTTTGTTTGTATGTGATGAACTTCTACTTCGACTAACAGAGAAATCTGATTATTTCAAGACAAAGAGTTACACATAAGACAGGCTAGAGGAGTGCTTCTTTGTTGAGTTAACCAGAAAAGACAATATGCCATGAAGAAGCAGCTATCATTTGTATTTTGGGAAAGTTGTGGACAGACAAAGTCGCCACAGTGAAGCAAACCACTGCTCACTGAGAAGCATCAGCATCTGTTCTTCTGAATCACGCAACAACCCTGTCTCCTAAAAACACATATGTATACTACTAATTGACTTAAACAAATATGTTTTGGATGAAATGTACAGTAATTGTTGCCTGGATACCATTTAATGGCAACATCCAGGATACAATCCACGAAGCGTGACATCCTTATACCGCAAGGATGTCACAGTGTGGAGGTCGGGCTGGATGGGTGGGTGTACAAAACTCTGACACTGTAGACAGACCTCTGTGTCCTGAGTGCTTCTCACAGAACATTTGGAAAAGGCAGGGCTTTTTAAAGTCTGACACTGTGGGCTCCCCTCAGACAAACATATAAAAAGTATGATATTGCGATGGATCCAATGATTTACGCTATGGGCTACAACTCAATCCCCATTTTTTTTTGTCTACATTTGTTTACATTTTGGTAAAGTGGCTCAATTAAAAGTATGCCGAGACAGGAATGAGTAGTTCCTGTTTGCAATGTACCCATGGATGAAAAAAAAAACTTAAAAACCTGATTGTTCTCAGGCAAGTCCTGAAGTTATAAGAAGCATCTTTTGATTTGATGATTTCTAAGCAGACTTATTACAGATGTTTATTCGCGATGGACATCAGTGATAATAATATCCTTGGAGTCACACTGAAAATATATGTCTAATGTATGTGTGTTCAGATTTGACTGAGTTATGACTCCGAGATGTGGGCCATTTTTGACACAAATTGCGGCAATCGAGTACGTTCATTGCCTCCATGAGCTGTGTGTCAGCCAGTGCTGCAGCTTCAACTGCTGATGTGTTGGCGAGTGTGCCGAATCAGTGGGCCAAACTTCAAAAACTAACTTTCACTTCTTTCCCTTTCACTTCACGCAGTATCTTTGCCTCACGTCTGTCCCTCCACACCTCCCCTTCAACTCTCTGTGTCCCCCTGGAGAGGTGTGCCTCACAGATTGAAAACCTCTGGGATAAGATGAGAGGAGGGAAAGATTGTGGTTTTAGTTGAATATTGGAAAAACTAATGTCCCATCTCATGCTTCGAGTTGTCATTGATTGGATTCATATTGAGCTGTGAAGAGCTTAAGGGTAGCTAGTCAGTAATTATTCAGGTGATTTGACAATTGCTATGAGAGGATGATCAGTCATTTGTTTAATTAGATGTGCTGATTAACTGAATAAATGGTAAAACACAAACCAAAATAAAGCTAAATAAAATTTACAACTGTTTTAAAATCCCAAATTCTCTCACATGTAATGACATAGAAATACAAAGACATGAAAAAAAGACAGACCATGTACAGTCACATTACATCCAGCAGTTTTCTTGCGTGTAATTTTCCATAGTCATGACACTATGAAAAACATGAAACACTGCAACTTATGCGACCTTTTTTATTTAACCATAATGTATGAAAACAACCTGTTTGTCAAACCAAAAATGTGCCATTCCCAGCCACATATCAATCAATCATTTATTCATCATTATATTTATCAGAATTGTCAGTTTAATTAACACATTTTGTCCACCTGGTATATTGGAGATGTATCTTCTTTGTCCCCTTTTAGTTTGGCATAAATATGCAAAAGCACCATCACCAGATGTTGCGGTTGTGACTGCCATTAGGAGGTGATTGAGTGCAACTTTCCCCAAGTTACATATGGTGACAATCCCTCCAGGCCGGTTTAGGTCATGAGATAAATGTGTCCTCCAGACTTCCTAATATATAACTCCAACTATCAGGAGAAGTCAGGCTTTGAATCCCTCCATGGGTCCCCTTTCATCATTTATCAATGATTAACTAAGTTTGTCATATAAAAGAGAAGGAGTGGCTCTAAATCCATACAGAGGAAAGGTGGGTGGTGATCACCTTGAGACATCAGGAGTGTGGTCTGATCAGATCAAGATGAAAGGCAGATGGAAAGAAAGAGAGGAGAGACGGGAGGTGGTGGAGTGAGGTGACACTTCTTAACAAGGTAACAGAAGGAGAAAGAAATGGACTGAGACAGTCAGATAGGAGATATGAGGAAGATAGAAGGTCAGATTCATTAAAAAGATACAAGGGTATGTTTGATTTTCTTTGCCCCAAGCTATCAGCTCTCCAGAACAATCTCACTGGCAGTGAGTTAAGGTTAGCCCAGATAATGATCAGTAATACACTGTCTGCACGGACAGGGAGACAGGTAGAGATAGAGGTGAGACAGATACAAGGAGAGAGCCAGAAAGAGAATCTGTTTTAACACTAAGAGTGAGACTATTTTTGCAAAGTGAGCTCATCTTTACCAAGTATTTGCTTCTTTTATCGTTTGCTGTTAGGACTTGTATTTAGGTTTTGAACAGTGCTTTAAGTGGAAAAAAATAAGTGCCATTGCCCCCCTTATTCACATGCTGGCGTGTGTATCAGCAAATCATTAAGTATTAGCTATATTGTGAATGTCTGTAGTGAATAAAACTTACAAGGAGATATTGCTGATTATCACGACATAAATTTCATCGTCACCGTCTGACTCTGTGTTCTCTTTGTGCACTGTTGGAGCCAGCCCAACATTATTTTAAGGTTAATGTAACGTTACTTAGACTAGCCACTGACAGACAAAAGCAGGCAGGCGAGAATGGGAACAGGTAAGCGTCAAGTAGTGCCCCCTGGGTAATGCAGTTTATTTAGGGCCATTATGAATCGCCCCGAGAACCTGATATGAAGAGGGACCCGATATAGAGGGCCCACTTCGAGCTCTGGTTTACTGTCAGGTTGAGCATGAAAGTGAAGCTTAGTAAGTACTGATTAGGGAATGATTATAAATGAGCCTTTTTAAAAACGAATCATATGAACGTTTTCTGAACTGCCACATTCTAGTCAAAGGCCTTGCAAACCCACACAAGCCCACACATTTTGGCTATTTAGACTTCTGCTATGAAGGGAATATTCTTTTTTCACAGCAGATATTTTGGCTTGTAATAGTAGAAAAAACACAGGTGTGACTAATATTGTTATGGCTCTGTTTTATCAAAGTGTCCCAGTAAGCCGTGACAGTGAGCCAACATGCAGGACCCTGAAACTGAAGCAGCTAAATGGAATTCAGCCATCATTAATTGAATTATTTACACCTGTGCTTTTCCTACTGTGACATGTCAAAATGTCTCCTGTGAAAAAAGACTATTATGTGAGGTCACCAAAGTCTACTTCCATGCAGTAGATGTCACTCAACACAGTCTTTCTGCACTCAAACAGTAGAAGAGGGCTAATTAGGAAAAATGAGTGAAAACACCTGTGCAGCTGAACAATGTGTGCATGTAGTGCCTTTGAAGTTTGGATAATTTTAGGCATCTAAAACTGCTTGGTCAGTGCTGCATTCACGCAATGTTGACAGAATGGGAAGAATAGGAAAATCCCCCATTATTACTTGAGATTGTTAATGCATTATTCCAAGGTGGTTAATTCTATTGGTATCCTTGTAGTCACACCAGATAAATACCTTAGCTACTTTTGCTGTGTTACATATTCCGAGCAGTTCGCTAACAAGTGAAACCAGATACAAACAAACAGTGTACATCTCCTTTTAAATTAGCCATATTGACCGCATTGGTGTTAATATTGCATTCATTTATTTAGATATAACTGCTAGCAATGGTGGCTTTGCAGCTATTTCACCAACAGTTTGTTGACACCTCTGTAATTATTTTCACCTAGTGGGAGATATTATATTACAAATTCCAGATATCTCCAACTCGGAACAACTTGATGCTCATGTGAGCCGTTTTTTTTCTCAGCTGGTCATAATTGTGTCTGAATTACATGATGTGTACGTGCCATGGTTAAAACACATTGACTGTTGGGGGAAGAAAGGATGCAAACAGTAGTATCTGGTGCTAAAATTGTATGCCCAACCATCCACCTGACATCTTCCCTAAGAGGTTTTGCATCACCATAACAACATCCTGGTCACATGAGATAGCTTGTCAGGAAATGGTAAATACAGTTTGTTTTAAGTGTTTCAACAACTTATCAATGCAGCTTTTCTTGAAGTGAGGACAGTCTCAATAGGACATGCTTTGAAAATGCTCTACAGGCACTCCTCACACTGGTCAGCAGTCTGGAAAAAATCCCTAAGCAATTGGCATGTGTTAGAGGAGGATAGGAAGTGTGAAAGCAGAAGAGAGGACGGCACAATCTGTCCTCCTGTGTGCTCTCTGTGGAGCTGTGAGACAGAATTGCCAGGAAGAATTCAATTTAGCAAGGGGATTTAGCCCATTCAGCCTCTAACAGTCCTCTTTGTTTTGTCAATGTCTTTGCTCAACAGTAGCTGAGAGAAAATGAACTATTATTGTAAAAAAAACAAAAACAAAACATAAACATGACCATAACCAGTACTGACTTAGGCCTTTACACACGATCACCAGCAGGATCGCTTTGCGTCAGCTTGAGTCATCGTTTTATATGATGTTCAACGTCACAGCAGTGCTGCCTCAGGGGCGGATGACAGATCAAATTAAATCTCAGTGCCTCTGTGTAGATGTGTATAACCTTTGCCGACAAACAGGCAAACAGCAGCAATGGATTTTTCTGAGCAAATCAGGTTTACGCGAGCATCTTGATTAGTCATTAAAATGAAGATTACACAAAAATTAGCATTTAACATAATTAACCCGTAATTAAGGCCTAATGTTTGACCATTTTTCTAATTTCTCTGAGCTCCAGACAGTTTCTGCTTCGTGTCTTTGTAGTTTATCATACTGTAGAGGCTTTGCAGGATCCATTTGTGCTGATTTGACCCAATGTCAAAAGCTAAGGAAAGGGTTCAACTCTATTTGTAATTTTAAAAGATGCATCTCTCCCACTCCTCCAGAAAAATGTGAGAAAGACAAAAAGTGGAGGTGGAAACTTTAACCCAACACTCTGCAAAATGATGGATTGGGGGCTTGAGACAGAAAATAAATGAGCAACAGATAGAGATGGGAGAGTCAGGAGAAAGAGTGTGGGAGAGATGTGACTGACAAACACACAGTGAAATAAAGGTTATTAGTGTGGTTGAGGCAAAGGTACTCAAAAAGTATGATATCTGAAGCCTTCCACTCTGCCTTGTCAAATAAAACACAATATTCCCCCTGCACTCCAAATAAACAGTATAGTGCAGCACACACTTACTGTATCATCTACAACTATCAATCAAAACTGAGGGAGTGAGTGAGACAGAGAAGATGAAAAGAGAGAGCTTCACTCATAAAAGCTGCCTTTGCAATGATTCTTCCCCCTCTTTCCTCCTCTTCTTCCTCAGTTCTTATAAGAGAATCAGCACTTTTCAAGGTGTCAAACAGTTTTTACTGTCTGTTGAATCTGGAGACTTTCAGAGTGCTTTCTTTGATACACAGTAGTGGACCATATTACATCTTTACTAACTGTCTCATGGGAGTTTGCACTGATGGCAGAGACTGGTTTTCTTAAATACTACTACTAATAATTTAATATGGGCCATATCTCATTGACTTGGGTTATTATTTCTCCTGCAGTCTCACAAGGCTCCATCAGAGATTCTTATAACCATTCAAAAATATTATATATATAATATATATTTTGATTATTGTGCTGAAGATACATAGCAATAACTCTCTCAGTATATGTACTTTTTTTTAATAAAGATTTTTTGGGGGGCATTTTCATGTTTGGTGAATGGTTGACAGTAGAGAGGTAGACAGGAAACAAGATGAGACAGAGAGGGATATGACATGCAACAAAAGGCCCCGAGTCAGGGACGTTGCAATTGTGATATGCACGTGAACCATTCACTTACCGGGGTGGCTATGTTTTAAGACAACCTATGTTTTTACTTGTATGACAGTAAACCAGACTTCATGACATTTGTCTGACCAAACTCAAAAGAATAACCAACTACTGTTCCAGTTATCCTCTGATGTGAAGCTGCACATCATAAATCTCAGTGTCATTTTTGATCAGCTCCGTTATAAAACGTACCTTCTTCCAGTTAATAAAAAAAACAAAACCAAACAAAAATGGTGTCCTCGGCATGTACACTACTTCCTGCTAACAATCCCATGATACAATGCTACACATTTCAACATGTGAAAATTACAGTTGTGCGACACTACACTTGTCAGAACAATGACGGTGATTAATAAGTGTCCGAAATCCCTGTTTACCTCTCACTAATGAGGGTCTGTTGAATAAGGAGGAGTGAATGACAGAGAGATTTCGAACACGGTCTTGGCCACACCCCAATCAGTGAAGTCAAAACAGGTGTTTTCAATCAGGCTAACGACGTGCTCTGACGTCACTGGCAACAAAATTGAAGATTTACCGGAGAGCAGCTTTTTTATGGCATGTATGATTCAGTTTTGATTCAACCGTAATAAACTGGAAAATAATTCATGTTTTCATCCACTTGTGCCTTAATTACTGTAATATCTCGTACTGTGATGCCACTGACATGAATGTGCTTAATTATTAAACTCACCTGAATAGACTGACTTCATGTGACCATCATAGAGGCACAGATGAACTGTATGAAATGAGTACTAGAGATAATAATGTATATGAAAATATCTAAGCGCAGTGAGCTCAGTGGCCTCAGCAAAGTCATTAAAACTGCTGCGAGGATATGACAGTATGCTATATATGGATGTCTAACAAAACCTCCATATGATTACTTTGCTTGATTTAAACAGTCTAGCTCACTGCCTCTTTAATTAGCTTAGTTCTGCCTGTCAAGCTTATTTCTTCCGATGTCAACTCAGCATGACACTTACCTCATCTGCCCTCCACACAGATGAGCTTCCACGCACACAAACATTTCATTGAATATTTTCACATCCTGATTTTGTTTTTTTAAATCCAGCTCTTCTGCTCCATAAAACTTTCATACAGAAAATTAAAAAAAATCTCATTGTCCTGATCAAGATGACATTTCATGAGGTGACTGGGAATGTCTCACAACCAAACCAATATGTTTTGTATGTCAAAACTTTTTAAAATTTGAAATCACCTGTTTTTTATGAAAATGTGAACAAATTTGAACCATGTATGTCCTAATCTGTCTTTAAAACATTGTTTTCTCTAATTTCAGCCATGATAAATGTGTATTTACCAGTATTCCCAATTGTACTTTGTTCTGATTATTGCGATATTAAGGGTAATACAACCAAAATGTCTACATAGTATCTATTTTTTATTAGGATATATAATTAAATTGGCTATTATCCCATCCCTACAAATACATTTACGTATTGTCCACACTAGCTGATATTCTCCACTGTAGAAGCATTGCTGCAACAAACCACTGCTGTGGTGTAGAAACACAACAGGCCTGTTTACTGTAAAAGTGATGCTTGTGGAGCTATGGTTGCAGACGCAGGTGTTGTGTGAACAGAGATATTTACCAGTTTGATATGAATGTTGAAACCCAGTGTGAACCTGTGGCAGTAATCAGTAAACACAGAGGAGTGATCGCACATACCGAACTGCTGCGATCTTTTGACTGTTACCATAGGAACACAATCTGACATACACACAGTGTGTCCTCACCTACTGCCATCTCCATCTGTTTACCATTTTGTGTTGCCGATCTAATGAGAGATTCTATCAGGTTGGGAGACGACAAACACACTCCACTCGTTCCTGCTACCTCTGAATGCGCAAACATTTGGACCTGCTATCTCACCGATGGTCTGAGGACAGGCTGTTTCAGAAATAGGAAAAGGAGGAAGTTTAAAGAGAAAACTTAAGAGAAAAGAGTCAAAGCAGGGAGCCAGATGGTGAAAATAAGTGTAATGCTGTATGTTGACACTGTCCAAGATCTGGAAATAGATTTTTTTTTCTTCTTCGTACAAACTCATACACCCTGTCCACTCTCAGAGCCGAGCTCTCAGCAAACCAAACACACAACTATAGTTTCTATTGAGCAAAGATGCACGGAAATTAATTAGGCAACAGTTGGTAAAATACTTCTCCATTACAGCATCGCTCTCTGTTTCCTCCATCATTCAGCTTTCAAACTAATGAAGGAGAGTGTAAGATAAAGAGAGAGCTGTCATTAATTAGCAGACACTTTTATTTTGTATTAAATGTGCCTGATGAACCTCAGGATTCTTATGAATGCTTCCTAATCAGAGACTGATTAGAAAAGACCCGTGAGGGCAGAATATTAGTGTGTGTGTGTGTGTATGTTGTACGTGTGTATGAGGGATATTAGCATGTCCAAATGTTCAATATTCCAACTAGATAGATAGATAGATAGAACAAACACACATACACACAAAGTAAAAACATCCCACTACTCCCCCATCTGGGAGAGAGGAAGTCCGTAACGATAACAATCCATCCTTTTCTGTGCTGCTTTCCTTTAGATTGCATTTCTCCTCCAGAATCTCTCCATCCATCTACTGAAATCCTATTTTCATGACAAACAATACGACACACACACTCACTCCGTCACAGCTCCCTGTAGCTGTCAGGAAACGGGTGGGGGGCTGATGGGATGGGAGGGGAAGAAAATAGCTTGAGTAAGGGGAGTTGTGACAGGAAAGGAATGGAAACACCGTGAATCACTGGAGAATTTGAGGGATTACTGGCGAAAGGGTTTTTGTGTGTGTGTTTCTGGGGCATCCACCTGAACCTGGAAATGGCTAAAATACAGATAAACTTCTCTCTGTCTGCACACACATCCCTTTGTCTAGCTATCCCACCTCCCCACCTCTATCTACCCATCCAAGCATCTACATGTATACATCCATCCACACACCCATATTTTCACAAAAAAAGACAAAAAAGAGGTTCGACTGGCCCACCTTAAGCTTATATTTAGTAACTGACAAGCTCACAGCAGATGAAATGGACAGAGAGACAAAGACTAACTATGTAACAGCCTAAATGACAAGTAATTTGATCTAAATCCAAAGATGCCATTGTGTGTGGAGTCAGAATTATGGATAGCGAAAGAGCTAGCTAGGTATCTAAACAGAGAGTTACCTCATCAGTTTATTTATATGAACAGAGAGCTACAGTACTCACCAGCCTTTTCAGTCTTATGTGGTGATTTGCTGAGCTCCTGACCAGGCAAGCAGGGACAAAGTCCATCACATTTTACCGAGATCGTCTTCCCAGACAGGCAGCTCTGGAACTCCAACTTACACTGTTAAAAAAACACACACAAAAAAACACAAGTAATGGAGGGTTTTTTTCACAGGTTCTTGGGAACTCCAAAGGAAAAAAGGGGCACTTGACTGTCTTTACACATAAAGATAAATATACTGGAGGTGCTCTCTAAAGTCCCGGATGATGTCAACAGTGTTATTTTGGCTTGGGCTTGGAGACCACAAATTTATGGAAGAAAATGGAGTGTATGGAAAACTTTATTGGAGTGGAAAAAGGCAATGTTTCCACCCCCCCAGGTACTACAAAATACTGCCTTTTTTCCTTCGTTGAATCTATTATCTTGCACCTGACCTGACTATGTCAAGTACCTTTCTGCAGACTGCAAATATGCGTGGAGTTTAGAAGACATGGACAATGACCAGACATTGAAGGTCTAATGAAGACGTACTATTGAGCTGCATTATGGGAAGTGTAGGGTCCAGGGTTTTTGGAACTTTATGGAAGTGCAATCACTGGGGTACCCCTTTAAATAAAATAAATAAATAGCACACATAAGGAAGAATCATGAATTCTGGACACTTCATTTGTTATAACTGTGCTGTCATTACAACCAAACTAAAACTCTGATTATTGAACTTTCTTTGTTGAGCTGATTAAGGGACAGATTTGCTGAGACAGGATCGGTCTTTTATCTTCGATGGACAGATGTGTCCATTAGGCAGCCATGTAGACACACCATTCGACACAGAGATGCCCAGTGACATTCTATTATTCAGTGCAGTATAAACCTAATGCAATGCAAAAAGCAAGATGGACTACTTCAGAATGTAATTTAACAGTATAAATCTCATTTCAGGTAAGTGAGAGGTAAGAAATTGTTTGGACTAGTTGGGGGGAAAAAATCCAATTACAAGATCCCTGCAAGAGGAATAATGAAAACTGGAATGAGTTATGTAAATTCTGTTTGCGAGATGATGACGACGTTTCGTCAGGGCGAGACCATGACTGTGCATAAACATCTATACACATATCATGCCATATGCAGGCTTAGCATTATCCTACCAGCACTTTCATTTCCCATGTTCAAATCCATCATTTCCTCCCTGTCACCTCTTTGATAGCGCAGCTAATGTTGCTTAATGAAATTTGTTGACAAAGGAACAACGCTCTGTCCTGTTCTCAACATATTGAATTAGCTGTCTGGGGAGGGAGACAGAGAGAGAGAGAGAGAGAGAGAGAGAGAAAGCCCAGGAAACAGATGACCTCCTCCAGTCACTGTCAGCACACTGAGAGGCCCCATGAATCTTTATGTTTGTCTCTCTCCAGGGGTTAATGTGGTTTTGATGAAACAGTGTTTTAACACCTGACTTGGTGGAGTAAAACTAGAGGAGAGGCGAGGAGAAGAGGAGAGAGGAGAGGAGAGGGGAGGAGAGAAAGGATGATTTAAGAGGAGGGAAGTAATGGACTTAACTTAGTGGGCTGAAGCCTCTCAGGAGATAAGAGCACTGTCCTCTTAATAGGATATTGAGTGTGTGTGTGTGTGTGTGGTTACGATGAGGGAGGCATGTAATGTAATAATAAAACATGAATAAGCTTGAGACCAGCAGCTCACTGGTGAGCAGAGTTTAAGTTGGGCCACAGGGACCCATCACTCCACCAGCTAACTGAACCCCTCCAACTAAATTACCGCAGAGAGCAGAGGGACTTCCCAGCCCCCCCTTCCTTTTGTTCTTCCTCTTGTTTCTCCTTCAACACGTCTCCTCCTCAGCACAGCTTCAGGCAGGTAGGTCATTGGGAAAGCCTATGTCCTGACTTCCTCAAACACAGGGAGATGCAACTCCCAATCTCAGGTTGTTTTATGCTTCGGGGTTGGAGGTTTAACCCAGCATTTAAACTGAAAACAACATGTTCACCAAAAGTCTGAAAGTCCATTCATTTCCTGCAGAGCTGAGCTGAAAAACACGGCTGATGTGTGGATGGACAAGAAGCTTCCCAACGAAGAAAACATGACCGCAGTTGAACTCACGAAGGCTTGCTTTTATTGATTCTGTCTCCTCAGACACTACTATATGTTTAAGGAACGTCCCTGACTGAAACGCCGCAATTAATAAATAATACTGAGCAAGTGACAACAGTGTGCAAGTGTCCTGAAAACTCATAACTCACTCTACATTGCCAATATTCCTGTCACAAAGACTTTGATTCAGCTGTGAAAGACACTCAAGAGATGTCTTACATGGTCCATTTGTATGAGGTTCCTCTGTATTGGATTGTGCTTCACCCCTGGCAACCAAAAAATCATAGTGATATGAATGTGGATGTCAATACGAATCCACAGTCTGTTATGCCAAGGACAGACCCACAATGCTTCACTTCTTTATGTCTTTTTCAGTCACCTGATTTCACTCTTCAGCTCCTCAGTCTGACCTTCCCCTGCTCATTTCCTTCTTGACTAATCACAAAAGTTAAATCTTGCCTTTCTTTTCTCCTCTATTCGTGACACTGTGAGTTTGTGACTATGTGTAATTTAATGTAGCTGAGAATGAGATTATGAGCCAAGGTCAGTGGCTGGAAATGGGACTAGAGCTATAGAGCCAGAGGTGATTTTTAACTGCTGCAAAGACCTCTGATAGTTGACCCCGTTCCCAGTCATTTGCACAACAGACTGCTGAAATCAACACAGTGGAGGAGGACAGGAGTCAATACACAGATGGTAAAATGGAAAAGCAGGAAGAGAAGAGGAGGCAGGGGAAAGACAGGGAAGTGAAAGGTGACAGATGAGGATAATTAAAATATCATCTCTCAAGAAAAAGAAAGAAAAGCACAAATAATCTCAAATATTTACACCATAAATTATATAACTCAGCAGCTCTTCAATCGCTGTTGTATGTCTTGGAGCAATCCTGTCCTCGCTTTTATGGTTGAAAACAAACTGAATTATTGATAAATAATGTTTGCTGAGAAACTGAGAAAAAGAAAATGACACATTTAAAGTGAGACAAAAGTATAAAGAGGGAAGAAGAAGAGTGTGCAACTTAAAGAGAGATAAATGGAAAAGGGATGTCTCACCTTGGAGGAGTAGGTATGCCCATCAGATCCACACACAGGACTTGACTGGAGTGCAGAGCAGAGCCTACATTTCCCATGAGCACCAGCTTCAAGCCTGTGCTTGTGACCTGCACTGCCTTTCCTGGGCTTCACACTGAGAGAGAAAGAGAGAGGGGGGAAACAATACTTAATTTCAGAGAGTCATGAATCTCAGTTCAGACATTACTCTGTAAAACAAAGACAAGCTCTCCTGTACATACATGAAAACACAAAACACAATAGTATCTACAGTGCTTGAAGCGCAAGTAATAACTTTCCAGGCAGGAATATTATCCAAAGTAGCAGAATCAGTTTTCTGAGCAGAAAGTGTTTCTGGTTGTCGGGGTCAGCTGAAGCAGAGTGAATCCTGATTGGTCCATTGAGGCCTTTTCTATAACAAGTGTAATTATGTTTGATCCAAATCTCACAGTAATTTTCTATCTAAGTGCTCTCACTGAACGCCCCACTGCCTTCTGATCCTTTGAGCAGAGATGGAATTAGAGCCAGAAAAACTCTTTACAGAGAAACTAATGTGATGACAACAAATGATGCAAAGTGAACATAAACTACCGAAGTGAACGGGTGGACAGTCACACGACCTCTTTCACATCTGCACTCTAAAACCTAAATCTAAAAACTCCCGCACACTCGCTCGCTTACTGTTGGAATATTTATTTATTCGCAACATTTCAGTCTGCTTGAATGACACACTTTGAACAAACACACACACACACACACACACACACACACACGTGCACATACATTCCTACATTACCTACAGTGGACTATTATTCTACACTGACCAAGTGACCATTTTGAAAACATCTTTTAAGATCTTTTTTCATTATAAATGTAGATATACTTCTTTTTAATTGCCAATAGGAAACATCAAAAGAATAGAAAAAGATAAGAAAATGACAAATGTAAATAAGGGCAAAAGTGCCACTACTCATCATAAATCTTACAATTTGATCACACATAGAGCATTACAACAACATCAGTTGAACTGAACTATCCAAAGGTCAAATAAATATTAGAAAAAACTTAAAGGTTCTGTATGTAACATTCAGAAAATGCGCGAGCAACAGGATGCTGTTGTATTGGCCAAAACAGTGACGTGACATACATGACATTAATGTGATTGACAGACATCATGTTAATAGCTTGCTTTTCAATAAAGTTGTTAAAAAAATGTTGTAAACACAACTTGATAGCCAACTTTATCAATTTGCTTTTCGTCCAGCTTTTGCCGAGAGGCTCAGCAACGTCAGCATAGATACAGTTGCTGGATGAAAACACGAATGGTGAGTGAACTAGACAGAATATTATAAATGAGATGTGTTGCCATCATTCAAAAACCACACTTTAGGAATCAGACAATTAAAACTATATGGACATAATACTACTTTTTTTTTTTGGGACACCTGACTGCAGAATGCCCCAACTGGAGACGCTATTAAACTAACCAGGCAAATATACACACAAAGCTGGACTTTAACTATGGCTTAGATCTGAATAACAGTCTGTTGCACAAAGCTGTTTAGTTCTTGACTGTCTTAAGCAGGACTAATTTAGCATGAATTCTGGGTAACTAAAAAATGAAAATCAAACTAAAAAACATGTTTGACCAAACAACCATGTCAAACTGCTCAGCTTTATTAACTCAAGCAGCCTTCTGTAAAAATTTAGAAAGGACTTTCTAAAGAGCTTTTACTATGAAAATTCAATGAATAGTGTCACAATACAAGTCTCAAGACAGTGAGGACCTGTAGCAGAACATCTGCTAAAGGCTCACTGACGATGTCATCACTGTTGTATATTTCCAGTCGGTGATCTGTGGTCTCTAAAAACTCTTTCTCTTCTCATTATTCGCTCCACAACATTGCAAGCAAACCACAAATTATGAGCCATATTTTCTGCTTTTTTGTTATTTGGTGCCACTGGTCACTGGATGTCACTGATTGTTACCATGGAAACATGGCTTATAGTTAGCCTGGGGATAGGGTGGCTAACTTTTAAGGCTTTAAATAAGTCAGTCTTTATTTTTGCAAATACTAATTTAAGAGCAAAGTGAAGACTGGCTTGACACTACAGACCAGTCTAAAATATATTTGGGAACCCAGCCCCTAAATTTGCCCTAAAAACTTGAATATTAGACCAAAGCCAAATAGATTATAACATGAAGAGTAAGAGTTCATCATTCAGTGCCTTGGGAGACATCTACACTCTGTAAAACTACAAGAGTCAAATCCCAGGCAGCGTGTCAGCTGCTTTCTTGGTTCTGTACAAGTGTCACACTCACCGACTGAGCCACAATCATTGTCACGGCAGATTAGACACACAGCACTGATAAATAAAACAGTGCTGGCAGATAAGGTAAGAAGAAGGTACGACGACACTTGTAGGTTGATATTTGATATTTCTACCTCTCCATCAAATACAATGCTTCTCCTCTTCTCCAATCAGGTACCCACTCCATAAATGCAGTGAAGCACAAGAATGTGCTCAAGTTATTAGTGTGATTTGAAGGGCGGGATTGGCTTGGTCAGGGAAATTAGTGCACGCATGGCAAATACTCACTGTGAGAGACAGCTACAGAGAGAAGAGTGGACAGAGGATTTACAGACATATTAACCTCAAACAGAAACAAGAAAGTGATCTGTCTCTCTCTCTCCCTCCCTCATATACCACTGCACTTCAACCGCCTGCTGAGAGTTTCCATGTTACTTTAATCTAAAGGCTCAGATTTGACAGTACACAGCAGGACAGAGGTGCACACAAATTAACACTGAAAGCCTCCATAATATTTTTTTAATTAGAGTTTGCTGCTAATGTATATGTCCAGGCCTCCAAACCTTACGCCCAATAAAGGAAGTCAAGAAGTCTGTGCAGAACTACATCAATTTCAAAAAGAAGAAGTTATGCTTGGGACTTTTGTGTTGACAGCTTCTTAGTAGAGAACAAATTCATTTGCTTGTGGATTTTAGTAAACACAACAGTAATACCAAAGTGTATACAGGGCATCTTCAAAAAAGCAATTTTGTTTGCAGTGAATAACAATGATGAATCATATCCTAGATATACATGCTGCAACATAGTGTACGCTAACTGTGTTTCTCAACAACTGTTCGCAAATATCTTGAGAGCAACAGAGCCTGGATTTGCCCTCTGAGAGGACACTGAATCTGTGTTATGCTAATTACTGCAACTAATTTAACTTGTAGATAAATAATATCATGGTCCAAAGCTTCAGTGAGTAATGCTGGTGGGGAAATACAGATTTCAGGTGAATAGTTTGACATATTAAGCAGCAAATAGGACGTGTAATTCATGCAATACATAGAAAAGCATTAAAACCAAGTATCTTAAGAGCTAATGACTTGAGGAAATCAATTAAACCCAAGACAGACAAAAAACATTCAGATGTATTTTGGGGGAAATGCTTCTTGAACTGAAAAATTGAAAAACCTTAAAATTGGCAACATAACAAGGTTGAAAACAAACAAATTAGGTGCTGACAGAGTCCAAAGAGCAAACAGATATGTGTCTGCATGTCACAGTGCTAACACACAAAACACAAAATGCTACTTTATTGCATGTTTCTGCTGGGTGTAATTTGTCTAACCTGCCCTGAGCGTCTTTAGCATATTCGAGTTCCACACTGCAAAGTAATCTTGAATTACTTAATAATAATTCCATATTTAAGGAGAGAGTCTTGCATTAAAGCAACCACAACTCCACCGTTTTGTTGTTCTTTTGTAGATAACTCTAATGTTGTGTTTGTGGCCCTCTTTAACCGCTCAAAAAACATACTTAACATTGTTTAATTGTCTTGATACTTAAATCTTTTCATTATTTTATGAGAACTGCTTATAAACATGATTTTGAAGTGATGACATGTTTCAGAAATCTGCTACAGAACATGCCGCATCACTTCTGTTTGTGGTCTCAGAGACCTCAGCTGTAAAAGACAGTCAGCTACAATGGATTATCATACAGTATGCTCTATATCTGTGATTAGCGTTGATGGTACTTTTCACACAGCACTGCTGTAGTTTTATTTCATAAGATGTCTAAAATGGAGTTAGACCTCTTTAGGGTCTAACTAACCCAAAACATATGCAACGTCACGATATAGGATAATATAGATGTACTGTACATTTCTTTGTTTATGAATATTTTCTGGCAAACAAAAGGCATATATATTTCTTCATGCATAAACAATTTGGGGTTCAGTATATTGCCCAAGGACACTTTGACATGTGGACAGGAGGAGCTATGGATTGAATCGTTAACCGTGTGTTTAGTCGACGGCCTGCTCTACCTGAGCCCCAGCCAGCCGCTAAGTAAAGCAAATGTTAACAAAATGTCACATTACTGTTTCTTACCTGTGAGTTGGCTGCTTGTGATTGGTGCAGATGGCTGTCTGGTAGTCATGGCTGACACACACCTTGTGAGGAGGGCAGCGCACCTTCAGACAGGGGTCCTTGGTGGCATCTGGACCTGTGGAGAGAGATCAGGGATAAACTTCACCTCTGAGCTGCAGCAAAAATAAGTTAGTGGAAACATGCAGAGCAGGAGAATCAGCACAATGTAGTGCTGAAGTTGAAAGTTGATGCAGCAAAACATCAAGCTGTTCTTTTGGTTTTCCAGCTGGCAGATTCTTACGTTCTACTAACTGAAGCAGGCAGAAAAATAATGAGTTGGAGAAAAAGACGGAGAAGACGATGGAGAAGAAGAATAGTAAAAGGTATGAAGTAAACGTCGAGTTTTCCGCGGTGTGAGCTGCTTAATGAGGACTATTCTCTCTGAGCGTCGACCCCATCTTCTTCCAAATCAATCTCCACAGTGACATTATCGCCGTGGCAGCCAGGCACAGCTGGCTGGTGTCCAGGGTGACAAAAGATCAAAGCAGCTCATTGACTCTGAACATTGTGTCATTTCACACCAGGCTAACAGCACAAACCCACTTTCATTTGACAGACAGAAGAAAAGAGAAAAAACAGGAGGTGAAAAAGACACAGTGGCAGTAAAAGAGAGAGACGAGAGCTTTTTCACAGCAAGGACCACACCACAACAATGTAAGTTTAAAGGTTTAATGAAACAAGGAAGTACTGGATGTTGGGGATGGATGAATGGATGTGAGGAAGGGGATAAATGTGTTGTCCATTTGGGATGGTCTGGGATGGATTTATTGAAGGCCAGGTAGGAGGAGACTCAGTGTGGGTGATCCGTCTCGGGAACCGAGTGGTCATTCTCCCTATTTCAGTGAGAAAGAGTAGGCGAGGCCTTGGCGGCACACCTGGGATGAAGAGAAGTTGGGGTGAATTCAGAGCACTGCATGAGGCCAAAAAAAGCCAGCAAGAACATGGGTTCTAGAGTTAAGCCGAGAATGGCAGATGAGTAGCCTGAACTTAGAGAATGGATGCAGAGGCTAAGGTTGGAAGTGAGTGGCAAGCGTTTTTGTTGTGAGTGTGGGTTCCTGTTTTCGCAAACCTTTGATGAGCATGGAAACATGAGGGGTAGAAGGGCAATGGCTACTGGTAACTAATTTGATGACAAAGCTGATTCCTGATAAGTAGGTTTGGACTGTGGAGGAGTGGATTTTCAGAGAGGAATGAGCGTGGGTGATAAAATGGCAGATAGACATGATGTCTAGAGAGGGAAAGGGTAGCTGGTATGTGTTGTGATATGCCTTGAAACAATCCCAGCGATTAGATAGGCTGAGAGAGTGCATGGGACGAGGCTGTTAAGGATGGCTTATTGCGAGGCAGTTGAAAGGTTTTCCAGCTGCGGAGCTACGTGTGGGGACGGAACTGGGATGAATGGCCAAGTGTCAGGATTTCTGAAAGGGGGATGGAACAATGAATCAGTGATGCTGTTGTGGTACCCGGGAACGTGAGCTGCATGGAGAATGAACTTGTGTTGGGCAGATGTTAGTGTGAGTAATGTGGGCGCATGAACTGCAGAGTCGAGAAATCTGAGAGCTGAGGGCCAAGTGGAAGCAAGCCATCTCCCGCCACAGGAGCCACCAAAAGCTATGGGAGGCGCTGCGTCAATGTAAATTTGAATGTCTTCAGGTTGAGTGATGCAGTCATTGTAGAGGAAGGAAATGCACAAGACAGGAAGTGTTACCAAAGACACGTTTCTATTTCGCATGTGTTGCTGCTGCTTTGGTTAAAAGGTTGGACAGGGAGAGTTTCCCTTGAGGAATTATGTGGCTGGCATAATTGAGCTGGCTGAGAAGGGCTAGCAGCTTTGTTTGGTGTATCTGTCTGCTTGGAGATAGTTTGACAGAAACAGAGTTCCCACAATGCCCTAGGCTGGCTGGTGTCGATGAGGGATGCCTGAAGGAGCTGGGCAACATTTATGTAATTACCGGAAAGAATCTGCTGGTGTTATGTGGGAGAGACGGGAGAAGGGCGGGGAGTGCTGTGGCTAGTGCGTAATGATTATTACTGTCTGGAAAAACATTTGGGTATCAGGGAGGGATGGGGTGGTGTTGGGGAGGGAGGGGAAAAAGGATAGACTAGTAGGACATGGAGGAGGCTGAGAAGAGCCAACTTGCCTAGCCTGTGGTGGGGCCCCTTGGGTCACTGGGTGGGGCTCTTAGGTTGCTGAGTTGGCTGTTAGAGAAATACTGGGAGGAGCAGAATCCGTATTGCTGTGTATGGCTAAAGGAAGGGTAGACAAAGGGATGGGGGGATGAAAGGATGTGTGTATGGGGATTTTGTGAAGCCTGCAAACACAGAGATGAAAAGAATGATGAAATAAACCGAGAAAGGTCAGACACAGAGGGAGCAAGCACAGGGGGAAATACGACCTGGCCCCCTTATTGGGGAATTGAGGGGGGCTGATGATGCTGGCTGTGGGCCTGAAGCGGGTGGAGGTGCTGTGATGTATGACCTGTGACAATCCTGGAGGTGGATGGCTTTGGATTGTGGATATGAAGACGGCTGATGCGAAGAGGAAGGGACGCCGTGAGTGTGACATGGTGGATTGCCGGGAACTGTGCATGAGGGAGGCAGCGGATGAGGAGAGGATTGAAGCTGGGGAAGCCTTCTTGGCCCTTGCGGGCAGAGGAGAGGAAGCCTGAGATCGATCCGGAGTTGGAGAGATTTCATTAGGGGAGCTTGAGTGGAGTGCACCACAGAGCGCAAGCGGGCGAGAAGTTTGGCTGTGGTCTGACTTTTTAGATTTATGCAAGGGTGCGATTAAGCACAAAGCATGGTCGTTGAGGAAACTGAGACAAACAGGACAGTAAGAAGGCTTGACAGGTGATTAGAGGTGTTGTGAAGGTGTGGCCCTGCTCCTGAAGTAACTAGTTACCTTCATTAGTACAAATGAAGTGAGAGACATGCCAACATCAGACAGTGGACTGGTGGTGACCCTTTCAGACACAAAGGCTGTGTCAGGTATGTATTAAAGAAAGGTAAAAGCGCTTATAATGAACAAAACCAACCAAAAACACAAAGCTAATAACAGGAGATCAAAGACAAAGTTGGTTTAATATCACATACAGAGACCACATGCAGTCACCATGGTGAACAAACTAAAAATTATTTCAAATCCCAAGTTAATTAAGACCGAATACAGAGTGTATAGATCAAAGCGTTATGTACAAGTCATTAGCATGTGGCTGCTAACATCACAAAACGAGAGTGGCCTTGTCTCCATTAGGGGCCTAATGGGTTGTGTTTGAGCCACAGCTGGTGTCTGCTGTGAACATCAACTAGTTTCTGACCCGATCACACACTGCGCTGCTGTTTACATGCTGGTTTATCAGCGTTAAATCAGCCAGAGAGTCAGACAGGGGGGCGGTTTTCTTGTCTCCGCTTGCAGTAACACTGAAATCTCAACAACCATCTATAAGAATGAATGGACACCTACACATACCAACCCGTAACATACGTAACTCTGAACATATCTGGAGCTGTCAAAGGATATGGGAGGGCTTTCTATATCTTTGAGGTATAAGAACGAACACACACGATAAAGATGGTGAAGCTTAGATAGTCTCAAGGGAAGAGATTCATAGTACACTGCACACATCTGTCATAACTGAGCAGCACACTCGTTTCCTTAGAATCTGTAAAACACATACACAGATACAAAAACACATTAACAAGCCCGTGTGCCCTCTCATATTCCCCAGAATGCAGAGAGATGATATGTCAACCTTCCTCCTGATAGCTGTCTGCTCTGCTGTGTGTTTCTATCGCCTGCTTATTTGAGCCTGTCCTCACCTCCATCTATCAGCGCTGGAGGAAACCCATCTTATTTCACTTCGCGGCGAAATGACTTTATCACCACGCGGAAATGAGAGATGAAGGGAGAGAGGAGAGAGGGAGAGAGGAAGGATCGTGGAAAAGGGAGGCTCGTATCTGGTTAACAGAGGATTGGAGGACAATTTAGGATTAGTGCGTGACCTCCACTCTCAGACAAATTGGAAATCAGACACACACATACAAATGAGCAAGTCAGTTTATCCACCTACACACACTAATACACAAAGCATCACATGTAGATGATTAGACAGATAAAACTTTCTCATAAACAGTAAAAAAGTTAATGCAGAGACACAGTGATGCCCTGAAAGTGAAATCGTTTTCAGCCGATGTGATTTGAATATTTATGGAATATATAGGAGGAGAGGAAAAGATAGGAGATGAGATGAGAAGGGAGGAGAAGAGAGGAGAGGGCAAGAAAGGAAAAGGAAAGGAGAGAAGAAAAGAAAAGAAGAGAAAAGAGGAGAGGAGAGGAGAGGAAAAAAGAGGCAAGCAAAGGAAAGGAAAGGAGAGGAGAAAATGACAGGATGAAGAGGGGGAGGAGGAGGCAGGGAAGAGAAGCGAATAGAAGAGTGTAGGGTAAAAGAGAGTTTTATCCATCTATTTAAAGCTCGAGTGAGCAGCATTGGCGGTTAAACCAGCCAATCAATTGTAATGCAGGAGCACTGCAGCACACTCTCGCCACCTCTCTTTCACTTTCCTCAATACGAGTGTCTCATCTCTTTTTATTCCCCTCTCTTCTTTCTAATCTTAAGTATGACTTTATTCTCATCCGCGCGTGTGTGAATAAGTCAATGTGCATGAGCAATATTACTTGACGTGCCTTATTGCATATCCATTCATTCCAAAGTGCCAAGTAAAACTCCTTTTCACACTCTAAACCCCATTTTTACCTTGAAAATGTTATTGATTTATGTAAATGAACAAGGTTGTCTGCTGCTGATAAGACGTTGCCAAATGAACAAGTGTGAAGGATTTGTGTCTGCGTATGTGTGCATGAAGTAAACATTATGATTCTTCATCAGACACTGCTTAATGGAGACACTATGAAGACACAGTGCTTTGAAATTGGTAGCTGATAAGGGGGGAAAAACCAGGGAGAAGCAAGTCATGTGTGTATTCTCTGTAATGTTACAGTTACCGTTCGTGAGCAAGAGCAACAGTTCTGCACACAGACACCACTACCAATTTGTCTAGCCATCGTCCTTGGCCATATGTAAGGTTGACTGATGACCCCTGGGTGCTGGGTTACCAGTCTGTAGGGGTGAGACAGATGGAAGAGTTGGCAGAGCCGTAGCTGAGGGTAGCGAGGGCACAAGACAACAGCAGATCATTAACAAATGAACACAAATGTCCTCAGTTTGAATTCAAGTTGGGCACATTTACACCCTTCTAAGTCTGAAATTGACACAGTTTGCTGCTGGTTGTTGTTTTCAAACATTTGTTTGGATGTAAACACTACTTTGTGGTGTAAAATCTTTAAAAGAATATATGGTCATAAATGGTTAGATTTGATGGAAAATGTATCCCCCTTATCCCCCTAACACATATAGTACATGAACATCTTAATTTAACAATACCAAAAACGTAACACACAAGGGCGCCTATAGATTCTGTGATAACAACAATCTTACGAGTTAACTGCACATCACATGTGGGTCTAATATTTGATCCATCTGTCATTAGATGGGTAACTGATGCAAGTAGAGAAATGTCACATTGTGGGATTTTGGTCCTAAATTTCTGACACTGTCAGAATGATGCAGTACTTGGTTTTTGGTTGCCAAAGCTCTAAATTGGCCGCTGCTGGACTGGTCTCCCAGTGTGATCTAGGACCAGCGTTTTTGACTTACCACCAATCATGTTTCTGTCTGCACAGTGTAAAGGGGCCATTAGGAGCGGGGAGGGTGGTGAAAGGGGCTATGGCAGCAAGCAGAGTTAATGGCTTTAACAGTGTGAACAGAGTGGTAGTGTGTGCATGAATATGATTGGAACGTTACTTGTCAGCTGGTAGCCAGGCAGCTAGTGAAGCATGAATGAAGCAGCTGATGCTAATCGGCTGATGCCAATCGGCTAATGCTATCGTGACTTCAGTGCTCTGCATGGACTAAAGCTTTGCTCCATTTGTGAATAAAATTTACAGTTTAAATGAATTAATTTCTCAATGCATTGATGTAAAAGTGAAGTGATCCCATAGATTCTCTATATATACAGGATACTCTATTTATGTGCAGTATCCACAGCTGAAATCACAGTTTTCTTTATTATTGTACATTAAGATTAACACTAGAAAGGTAAAGTTGGGCCCATTTGACAGCTGTCTTTTAGGATTGAAATTGCCTCGTACAGTGCAGAGTTGTAAGACTTTTATAATCTGACTTTCAAGATCTGTTGACATGGACACCTTGTGGCTGTTGTACATTTCACTGCTGTGTTGATGCATGCCTCGAAAGCTCTGCTCTTGCTGCAAACCCAGCATCAACCCAGCCACCATCTGGTCAGATCTGCTTTCATATACTGGGGGGGAATCAATATACTCCTTGGTTGGTAGCTCATGCTCAGCGAGCCCAGCAAGTACATAAAAGGAAATATATTCCCCAATGAAATCAAAAGTTGTGCTGCATCGTAGAAAAAATAGATCAAGTCATCTTCATCAAGCTCATGTGAAAATGATGTCCTTTAATGTGTGTGTCTGTAAGAAATCCATAAGCTCTCTCTGTACATGTAAAGGGATACGTGAATGCTATGAGAGGTTTTGTTTTCAATTTGTTTTGGAAGCATTAGTCTTTTTATCCGAGCTGTGGTTTTAATAAATGTCTTACAAGTCACCAGCTCTCCTCACCATCATGTCTCAGCAATCATAGCTTTGTTCCTCTGTGTGTGTCGGTTTGGCGGACTCACAATGAACCTACCACCACTCTGCCCTCGTTGTTACCACAGTTACAGTGCTCTCTTGTGCACATTGTGCGTCCATTTCCCCAACTGTGGATGAAGTAGGTTCATATATTGACTTCCATCAACTCCCTCCCTCCCTCCCAGTCTACAACTCAGAGGCCGCAGGGAGCCACAGGGCAAACACAGCCAGCCAGAGGAGAGCTAGAAACATACTGTTGGCATAAGAAAATTCAGAGACTCATTGTTATTCAGCTTAGTGCTTCCGTATATATTAAAGTTAAATTAAAAAAAATTAAAATCAGCTTCAACATTAAACAATAGAAGTTGTTTAATTTCTAGCGCAGCAGTGACTTTATTTGTGTAAATGTCACGCTTTCAAACACTGCATATTTGATTTTGGAATGAAAATTCTTCTTTATGACATTTTTACTGATTTATACACTTGACCTACCAGTCTCACAAAATACCCGTGTGTTTTTTTTTTAACTACGTGTTGGACTGCATGTCCAACAATATATCTCTCTCTCCTCCCTTTGAACACTGAGGTTGTTGTAGACTGTTGTATGATGTGCAGCAGCCTACAGAAACAAGTAATTAGACAGCCGTTAAAGCACAATCAGAGCTTTATAACGTCTTTTGTTTAAATGGATTCTCTTAATGGGATACTGTAGGGAATTCTGGTGTGCAATACTTTGCGATGCACAAGGCCGTGGTTTTGATCCGTGCCTTCACAGGGAAAATGTAGAATCAGTAGTAACTGAATCAATGTTAACTGCATTAGTGTGTCGGTGTTGCTGTATCATTGCACTATTTTCCATTAAGGCAAGCTGCAAATATGGCAATTTACTGTCTACAGTGTGCAAAAAAAATCCTTCTTTAAAAAGTTCCTGGATGATCCAACCCTGAACATATCCTCCAGCCATTTAATTGCTGCAACACTTCCAAGCAGATTCCTGGCAGAAAAGCACATTATACTTGAAGCTGTAAAATTTTATTACAATTAAAGTTGACAGTAAATTGCCCTACTCCTCGACTTTTTGTCTCCTCAAGATTTTTTCTCTACCCTCAACGTTCCTTAAGAGACAGGAAAAAGTGGCTGAAGAAGAGAGGGGTAAGATAAAACACTCGCTCTGTGTCCTCTAAGACTGGACGGAGGCCAGAATGGAGTGCAGTGATTGGATAATAAAGATAGTCAGAGTCCAATAGAAGAGGCCACATCGCCAACAAGCCCTGTCAGAGAGTAGAGGGTGACCTCAAATTAATTGCTGCTGAGCCGGACATGGGTCAACGGGGTGTTTTTGTAATCTGTGTGTATGGGTGTGTGCGCTCCTTTATCGACACCGTGCTCCATTGCTCTCCATCGTTTGCTCTCCCCAGCTACTGTTTCTAATAGCAAATAAACAAGTTTGAAATTAAATAAACAAGAGCTTCAACAACCAATCCCAAAGGACAAATTCTCGACTATTATTAGAAAAATGAGCATCACTTTCAGGCTTTGATAAACTAATTAAAAAGGTGTTTCTTCTCTTTTACCTGGGGGGCTACAGAGAAAAACAAGAGATGGAGAGAGAGAACAGAAAGACAAACAGATCAGGAGGAGATAAAATCTCTTTCTCGCTCAAACGTTCCTCAGGGTCTGACTGTTTGGCCTGTGAGAGGCACTGGAGCGAGGGATGACAGAGAGGAGTGATGGAGGGATGAAAGCACAGAGAGAGGGCCTCTGGGAGGACGCAGTGATAGAACGGATTCACCATCCATAAAATTAATTATTGAAAACACGGGCAAATCATATTATTGTGGATGTAACTGAGGAACGGAGAAGATAAACAGGCTGTTTCAACTTGAATGTCAGAGAAGAAACCACAGTGGCTTACGGGAGAAAAATGTCTGGAGAGAGAGAGGCTATTGACTATCGCTTACAAACTGAATATTCATCACTGCCACACAACCATTATACACACAACAGCCCCTGCACACTCACACTTTATTGTGAAAAGCCCTTACAGAGGATGTTTTGGGAAGCTGTTGCTGGCAGCAAAGCATTTTTAATGGAACACTATGAAAGCAAATAATCAAACAGTCTTTGAAGACAGCTTCAAAGCAAAAGAGCAAAGATGCATTTGAGGACAACATGCGCAAACAAGAGGACGTTAACTTCAGGTGGAAGTTGCTAATTGTCACAGTCTAAATAAAGTTATACGTAACCTGTTATGCTTGGAGTGTGTTTACAATTCTAATCATCATCACGGAGAACTGAGAGAGCAGAAATAAAATAGAATATGCATGAAATTGGTTTGGTTGGAGGGAACACACACGCACTCAGAGAAACACACACAATGGCTGATGTAGATACTGGAGGCTCTAGCTGTATCCACCCTCACAAAGAAAGAACAGGAAGTCAGCTGAAACAAGCTCCTGATAACAGCCGGTTAAACTAGGTTGTAAGGTCTTCATTGGCTGTACTTATGCACAGCGGTGCTTTGAGCTAAATGCTAACGTCAGCACGCTCACAATGACAATGCTATCATGCTGATGTTTAGTTATTAGTTTAGCGTGTTAGCATGCTAACATTTTCTAATTAGCACAAAACACAAAGTGCAGCAAAGGCTGATGGGAATGTCATTAGTTTTGCAGGTATTTGGTCATAAAGTGTTGGACAAAAAGAGTTCATCCTGAGGAGACCATGAACCAAATTTCATGGTAATCCGTCCAACAGTTGTTGGGACATTTTACTCAAAACCACAAATGTCAACCTCGTGGTGGCACCAGAGGAAAAGTCAGAGGATCAAAATCATTAGACTTCATCCTCTGGGGACCATGATTGTCTGTAGAGGATTTTGTGCCAGCCTATCCAATAGTTGTTGAGATATTTCAGTCTGGACCAAAGTGACTTAACATCCCCAGAGCCAGGCCAAGCACATAGACTGAGGTCACTTAAATGTGCATGACCTTCATGACTGTACAATGATTTATGTTTCTGATTGTTGATAATTTTAATGCAGAACACAATTCTTCTTCTTCTGTCTTAGGATCAAACTTATTGACTGATAGAAGCTGCTGTTTTTGTGATCATGGCAGGGTTAGACGTGAGTGGTCTGCAGCTGTGCAGGAAAGGAAGGTTTTATTTTATTCATTCAAGATTTTTTTTTACACTTGTACAATGTCAAGTGGTCTGTTTTCTTCTGCTTTAAAAAAAAAGATCCCTAAGGCTCTTAACTGACCATGTGTTGCTGCCAGACAAGGAGTTTGTGTCAGTTTGACCTTTAGTCAATTTCAGGAGAGGTCACAATGAAAAAGCCCACGCTTGACTTACAGTCTGATCTTTTTGGCTCATTGACACACTGTGATCTCTTCCTCTTTTTCCTCTGTCCTCTCTCTCTCTCTCTCTCTCTCTCTCTCTCTCTCTCTCTCACACACACACACACACACACACACACACACACACACATGCACAGGTTGATGACAGATCTGGCCTCTTGCCTCACCTTCAGTGTCAGGGATAATTAAATGTTTTTGCACTGTCCTAGACTGAGGCATTCATTAATCTGAAGCTGAAGGGTGTGTGTGTGTGTGTGTGTGTGTGTGTGTGTGAGCATGAATGAGTAAGAGTAGATCAGCACCCTGTATCTCCTCTACTTCCATCTACTCACCTCTCCGGTTATCATCCACTCATATTCACCACATTATTGATGTTACTCAAAATACAAGCAACAGTACCCGATATGACCAAAGCTCTGTGTGTCCATTAGATCCTTTTGTCTAAAGCATGTAGTAAAGTGACAAATAGGAGACAGACCAGACTCTATTCACTTTATCTAAGTTTAAGAACCCTTTTCAATCTCCTCTCTCTTTACATGTTTTTCTAAAAGACAAAGCCTGCGTGCTGAACTGAACACATTATGCCCCCAGCAAGACGACTACACCACACAGTGACTCACACCACAGAGTAGGCAAGGGAAGAATGGAGAGTTAGATGATATGATATGTAATTCAAAATCTCACATTTTGCTCCATTTAAAGGGAAAATGAGCAAGGTTTGTTAGCCCATACAGCACAAGAGGGGTCAACACCAGTGACTCACGTCCATTTGTCCGTGAGCCACTGAGATTTCTGGCTTTCAAGACTCACTGCCTGACACTCTTTTTCGTAACAAAGGCACTCCCAATCAAAAGCACGCGTTTTAATTTAAATCTCTGAACAGCAGCTTTTTCTACGAGAGAGAGCAACATTCCCTGAAAACGGAAAGAGACGCAGCTCCACAGGGTTGTAACTGACAGGTTCCATCAGAGCTGATTAGGATGACATCAAAAACAAGAAAAACTCCAAATAACTAAAAATAACCAAACCTTCACCACAGACCCCCGACATCTGCGTTTGAACTGATTCAAGTACATGAAGACGTACTGAGAAAGCAACGCTATTTATTCCGGCTGAATCTCACAGCGGCACAATATGGCTGCAGCTCTTTTTGTAGATTTATCTAGGCTTTGATACTGTGGATTACTGTATGTTACCAGCAGCTTATCTCCCATTGAATTAGATCAAAACACGTGTAATTGGTTTAGTAATTACCTAACGAACAGAACACAATGTGTGCATCAGTCGCATTTCAAATTGCATTTGATTCACCAATTGGTTCCCTATTTAGTTTTCCATTTGCCAACTCTGCTATCATTCAAGCAGCATTCTGGAGCCTCGTTTTGCACCCCACATGCATGCTCTTGAAATAAACAACTCAGTTGTGCCATGTCAACAAGTTGAGGTGAGTGGACATGACAGCCTTGTTAAGTCACAAGGTGTATTAGCCTTGTTTTTTCACCTTGACAGTCTCCCACAGAATACATGGCAAAGGGATTAATTAATCCATTTTATATCATTCATTAGCCAGTGGATTTATTTGGCTATTTATGAATCACTATAACTCATCTACTTTTTAATTATTTCTCTGAAAATTATTTTATGAAATGATTTGATTAATTTGTCTTTTTACGGTATTATCAAATTAAATAGCAACTGCTTTAGAGAATTAGTACATAAAGAAGTCCCGCACTACTTCCTTATACATTTTAAACACTGATTAATCATGCATAGATATTCTTCCAGACAATGATTAAATGTTTTATGCCTCTGCATTTTCAACTGATCAAGCTACATGCTCAAAAAAACAACTAAATATACTGAGTGCTGCAGATGTAAAAACATGATGCACACATGCGTGAATATTTGTATTCTTAAATGAACTGAATGCATGTTCCATATAAAGCAAAATTCAATTACATGTATCGTGTCTTTCTGGTTACTGAGAAGGAGGGATTTATTTGTATTTAATGTTACCTTTGGTAATCTCAAGCAAACAATATTACAGAGGATTTCAGCCCACTACACCCACGTTAGCTTGTTAAATTCAGCTAAGCTGCAAGCACAAACACCAGAGCTGACAGGTCTGCTACTGTGTTCTGAAGAGGGAAATCTTAACTCCAGCACATCACTGCCTACTTGCTAAATCTCAAATTACAATTTTCATGTTAGCTTGCACTAACAGACCATGATGTTAGTACTGAAGCTAACCCTGGAAATAGCTCCATGTTACTGAAGGGGCTAGCTTTGATCATCCTGTGTGCATTAGCCATGGCTCTATCTGGTTCAGACGATGAGCTGTGAGCTTGGTTATCTCTCTCTTCCACACTGACATCTCTGCACACAACCTGAGACAGGGTGGAGAACTAATTGTGCTAAACACTGCTGTATTATGCCCGCGGTTTTATGGGATCTGCAGCTGAGACAGCAAAGCAGAACAATTTAAGCTCAGTGTAAAGTAATGCTACAATCAGTTGTGGAACATCAATGATGGGCTATCAAAGCATTTATTTCTCATTAAACCTGGTAATCTGGAATGATCTGACTGTGGATCTCTCTATTTTAAGACAAATAGATCAGCACTTTATACATCATAGCCCAACAACAGTATATTAGAGCTAAATCAGTCACTATAAAAACCTCCCCACCGTGTGTGAAAATGCTGTTGCCTGAACTCACCATCCTGTACTGTCCTCTTGGCTGAGCTAGAGTGAGCTTTAGTTCCTGGGTCTCCATATCTGCCAGGTTCAGCCTCTCCCTCTAAAAAAGAAAAAAAAATGAATTAGAGTAGTTCATACATTCTTAAAATAATACTTCAGCATTTTGTGAAATATGCTTATTTGCGTTAACAGAGAAGATCAATGCCACTGTTATGTTTGTGCATTAATGGAGCTACAGCCAGGAGTCAATTAGCTTAGCTTAGCATAAAGGCTGGAAGAAAGGGGAAAGAGCTAGCCTCGCTCTGTACAAAGTTAAAAAATACACGTAATATCTCTTTTGTTTAATTCGTAGACAAATACTTATGTAAAAACTACAACATAACATCTCTGCTGGTCGCCTGGCAACAGTGTGCTCGGCTGTTGTTCGCCAAGAAACAGTTACAACAGTTACAACTCTCCTAAATTCAATAAACAAGATACAACATGTTTTATTACTATTACTTTACTAAGCTTTAAAGCTGCTGGTTTATTTTTTAACTTTGGAGGGAGCCAGGCTAGCTGTTTAACCCTACTTCCTGTCTTATGCTAAGCTAAGCTAACTGATTCCTGGCTCCAGCTATTTAATGCACAGACATGTGAGTGGTATCAATTTTCTCATCTAACTCTTGGAAAGCAAGCAAACAAGAGTATTTCCTAAAAAGTTGAACTGTTGTTTTGAATATTAAATCACCTACTTTCAAATCCCCAACTTCACAATCCAAAACAGCATGTTTTGATATAATGCTTTTAATCTCCTGAAAGACATTTTGAAAGCCCAAGCCTGACTCAGTGGTGCTGCAAAGTGACACAAACATAATTTTTCTCGTCTTAAAGGAATAATCATCGCAGCGTCATTACCGAACACAAAAACAAGTAGACTCCGCCAAGGGAAAAGCAAAGCAATGCACCTATCCATCTAGATACAAATACACTAATCCATCCTCTCTCTTGCACACACACCCACACACACACTGCAGTACAACATCCCATATGGAAGCAGGCCAGTGGTGGCAGAGCCTCGGGGAGGGAGCAGAGCAACCAAACACTGAGGTACAGGAAGTTTGTCATGTCTGTCTGTAGGCTGTGACATTAACACCCTCAGATGATTAACTCCCGAACTCATCCATCTCCTGTATTTATTAGAGAGCAAGGCTTTTGAGCAAGGACTGACCATGGACTGCATATAATGACCAGGAAAAAGTAAGGAGATGCGTGTGTGGATGCCACAAAGTTGTCCAACTTTGTTTTTTGTCAATACAACCTCTATTCATTATTCCTCCACTCTTTCCCTTTTCTCCTCTTTGCCAGACCTCTCTTCTCCTCATTATTGGATGACTTTCTTATCTCTGAGTTATCCTCTCTGCAGGCAATCTCTCTCAAGTGCTCTCTGTAGGCCTCGTGTCTGTATATCTTTGTATCTCCCTCTGCCTCCCTCCCTTGAGACTCTCTGATGTCACTGTCACTTTCACATGCTGGCATTTAGCCTGAGGGCTGCTGCTATGATCGCTAGCAACGGCTGTCTGCTCACATCCTCTGAAGTTTATTTATCCTAATTTACGGTGATCATTGGAGGCTGTATTGGCTTTAGGGCATAAAGGGCAGAATAAAACACACACATATTGTGTCTTCCCCCTATGTGAACTACTGCTGTGTGTATCTCCCCTTGAAAACAGCCTGTTCAGCACCGTTCAGACACTGCAGTCCATTGATTCACAGCTTCATTTTGCTTTGAGTCTGCTGTTGGTTTTGGCTCTGCCTCTCTAAACTGGAAGTGTAGGGCAGTAACAATTCACTCTACTCTACTGCCAACATTTACCCTTTCTTAATCACCATTTCTCTTGGCCACTAGCTCCTCAGCGCCTCCTCTTCCATACCATTTCTTCTTTTCCATCCTAAACAGAAATATAACTGCTTTGCTGATATGATTGGCTTCATCTGTTCATTAAATTAACAATACTCTTGGTGTGACTGTGTGTATTTCCTTCCTCTTGGTCTCCGCAGGCTCCAGGTATCATTGATTACCGCCCGTGCGTGTGTGCGTGACTGGTTAATTTACTGCATACGCCTGATATCACTGTAGCATGTACGTGTGTGTTCCAGCTGATAGTCCCATTTATGTGTTAAGACTCACAACACTGCGAGCGCTCGCCCCTCTGACAGAGCGAGATAAGAGCTGAGCCGAGGGTCGTGGATATTGAGTCACTTTTTATGATGTGGCCAACAAGCCATTAAAATCAGAGCGGTAAACAATGTTTAAAGAACGCCTGGAGAGCGAGCTACAAGCCCTTAGTACATTACACTGAAATGAGATATTTGTTCTTGCTCCAGCTCACACTCCATTTAATACACGGACCTGAGGTGCTCACTGTTGTTTGTTGTCCTATCTGTCTCTTTTCTTATCAGTTTCTCCCTTTCAGCTTCTTTTAGCTCCTCCAGGCACAGATCAAAGATGGTTATATGAGAATGTATTAAGAAGCAGTGACAGAGTTAGGGGAGATTAAAGATGGACCGATGAGAAATGGGAGCAGACAGACAGCATATCTTCAGAGAGACAGAGGCTTAGTGAGTTGGAGAAATGGTTGATGAAATATATAACAACGACGAACACTCTGCTGGGAAAACACAATGTCACGTCTAATCAGGCTGATTGGCAATTTGGAAGCTCCAGATTTTTTGAGGCATTGTTTGTGGCTGCTACTGCCAAACCCGAGTGCATCACAAATGACTTCTGTTTCCGCTGCCAAAACAGTTCCCATAGCAACCACTTATTCACTATGTAATCTAATTAGGCAAACGGACAGGAGTAGTAAACACCTGAAAATTAAAATTGTGAACTTTATTTATATTGTCTTCTCTCTGTCTTTGTTTTGTATTGTGTCCTCTGGTTGTGTCTTGATGCCAGTTTGACTCTCCTGTGCTCCTCTGGACTGGCTCTGATAATGGGGCACTGGCTGCCATTTGTAATCCTCCCTTTGACTCCGCTCTCTGGATAATGCATTGCAATCACAGCCTCACAAATCTGTAGGGCACGCCCATATACAAGAACCCAGAATGAAATAGCCAGACTACTGATTCTAACATTGGTCTTGCTGACAGTACAGCTGTTAACTGCTGCCAAGGACTCTTCCTCCCTTCTTGTCTCTCTGTCTCTCTGCTCTGGCTTAAAGGCCTTTTTCAGGGCAACTCTCCAAGCATTACAGATGGGACCAAGCAGAAAATAATGCAGATGTAGAAAACCAGTAATAAATAAAATTCAGAGTTTGACTCTGGCAGAAGGGTGAGCTAACCTGGAGGACACATGGTTGTAACATGGTGTACAGCCTTAGATGTGTTTACATGGCTATTCTTACCATATCACAGCTCAGTTAAAGAAGTAAAAACTCATTTTAAATTCATGTGAATGACAGAAAATGTGGCTACACAGTCAACAATAGACTCCAGCTTGTGTGAGCGAGTGTGTGAGATTATTTGACAGCAGGTATTTTTTGCATCCTTGTAAATGGGAAAAGTAAAAGTAAATGTCAGGACATGGCTGATATTTTAATGACTACAAGGCAGCCGCTCTCACTCCAGATTGCTGCAGTCAGTCACAGGTGGGCGGCGAGCGAAAGCAACAACCAAAGTGTTGCTGTGTGTTTATGAGCTCACTGTGTGTGTTGTAAGAACACAAAAGACCGTGTGGGTGTGTGTGCTTCCTCTGCCTGGTTACGGTGGGCAAAAATCTCAAGATATTGGATTTTGCCTCAGCAATGAAACTCATTTTAAAAACTTAAAATAAATATCAAAACGAGTTCTCAGATGAAAGTTTTCCATCAGCAGTTTACTGAAAAGTAAAAAACTGAGGAGGAGCAGTTCACTTAGATATTACTCTCTTTATGAGGCTCAACTCTTGCCTGAACTTGGAAATAATAGTTTGACAAAATAATCTTAACACAAGGTCCTCTCTCTAGCTTTTTCTGGAGCTTTCAACTACATCTTACAATCTTTGTTAGCTCAGTTGTCATGAAAGTTGAGTGACGGGAAGGCAACTGAGCTATCTCCATGACAACTCAGCTCCATGACAAACTCCATCCGCTGATAAAGATGGTGCGATGTGAATGAAAGGTCCAGAAAAAGCAAGTGGACCGTGTGTTTAGATTATTTTGCAAATTTCTTTGACTTGTCTGAGTCTGATTTGTCTGAATATGGACAGTAAAGTCCACAAACATGCTTAAGTTTTTCAGAAAAGACCAATGAAATAATAGTTACATAATAATAGTTACAGAGGCTGACGTTGGGACTTCGGTGCTGTATATGGTAAAACTTTTGACCCTTTTCCACATAACTTCTCACTCATTTGTCCTGGGTCAGCTTTGGGCAGTGTGTTGGCGAACCATGAACATATGAAGCCCTGATCTGAGTACAGCAGATGTCTGTTAAATCCACCCACAGGGCGAGCTGGGCTGTCTGGGACACAGGCCAGTGTCACCCACACACACACCTACCTCCTTACAGAGCTATAGAATTCAGCATTAAGCATAACGTGTACAGAGGCCTAACAGGTTAACCATCCATGACCGGCAAATAGACAGGTCAATGAGCTGTCACCATGGAAACAAGTTCATGCGGCATTGCGAAAGATTCTCCGATCTGTTCTCATGCATGATAGAGACAAGAGGGGTTGTGGCATTTAAGTGCGTCGTGTAATTTTTAGAACTCTGTTGAATAATCACTGTTTTCCTGTCCTTTAATATCACACTGTGCATGTTGACCAACATTTGAATTACAAACTAAAAGTTGCATTTCTCATCTCACTGGAGAGTACTGTTTCCGGAGGTTTAATGAACAGCTGAAAGCTTCACAGCGCTGTAGTAATATTACTGACATATAGATATTATTACTCTGTTCATAATTGGTCTATATTATTAATGCATCTGTTCCAAAATTTAATAAAAATTTCAAATGTTCCATCATGTTTTGTACATTTTGTATAAAGTACAAAATACCTTAATAGACACATAAAACTTCCCATCCTACCCACAGAGACCCGACTAACTTGACTAAAGGCAGCCATAGAGACGGTCAGCTCTAGTTCTGAATGGAGCAAGTTACAGTGTGTACTATGAATACACAGAAAAGACCCCTACTGAGTTGCTGTGCCATGGTTGAATTGTACTTTATGACCAGTGCAAAAATGAAAAAGGCACATGTATCATGTAAAATGAAGAATGTGTAAGTGGAGCTGAAAGGGACAGTATGTTGGTGATTGTCTGTGTTTCTACTAAAGATTTCCTGTGGCGCAAAAGAAGCTGATGAAAGAAAAGAGAGAGGAGAAGAGACTACAATTACAAGGAAGGGATGCGATAATAATAACCAAACCTCTTAAAATATTTATCAAATATCTATGAAAACGACTAACAACCAATTCTCACAGGCTTTTGGCTTGTGTGTTTAAGTCACTGTGGTACATTGATTTACAGTCACTCCGTGTTCATCATTATGTAGTTTCCATCTGATGAACCCAATACATCAGAAACAACAGAAACTCTGGAGAAACAATGAACAGAAACACAGCTGTTGTGAAGAGGTGGTGAAAGACAGATGGCCTGAAAGTATGAAGAAGAACAAGTTAGACTGATGAGAGAATTTAGAGGAAGTGAGGCTAATGTTTAAAGAAAAGGCAGAAGGGAGAGGGAGAGAAAACAGTGACTGCAGTGAGGGGGGCACATAAAGCGGGGTTGCAGGGTATACGGTATTGCTGCATGAATATATTTTGCGGGAAGCAGCACTTTATATAAGATTCTGTTGGTTTAGTAAATTGCCTGCCAGCGAAAACTGACAGAAAACTTCACCTCCACAGGATGTTAAGTTTGTGACTTCTTAAGTCTTCCAAAAAGTTTGCAAGTGAGGTTTTTTGGGCTCAAAATGTGCTCCCACCATCCACGATATATAGACAATGGACATGAGAGACAACATAGGAAATGGTTTATACCATAAATGTTAACAAAACAAAATGCATCCACATATGTTCCACCCATACTATACTATACTATTAAGCATTAACAGACCACTATAAACCATTGTGACTCTTATAGTCAGGCAGTTATTGGTCTACATCCTGCTCTCTTGGTTTTTAAAATGCATCATCAACATATGAATAGCTTCTACTTCAGTATATTTGGTGGTGGAGCTTCTTAGAGAGCAAAAACTTCATAAAAGTATGACCAAATGTGCCAAATTATAGCCTTTTTCCAACCTAAAAACAGAACTGGCTTCATCATCCCAAGGCAATTATCAAAGCTACAGTACTGTCAAATGTAAATTACAGAACGTCCATTGGATTAAATTTCACATAAGAAAGTACATTATTCCACAACTTCAGCATCGAATATGCAGAAGCCCAGTGTAAAATAAGGCTCTAATATTGTTTAACATTGTTGTAGTCACAGGGAAGCCATTCACACTAGCACAGTCTGGGAAAACCATACTAGCTACACATAAAAGACAGAAAACAATTATTTAAAATCAGGATTTTATTACAAGAAAAAGTCCCTGTTTGGAATTTTTGTTTGGCCTGCTGTCGCCAAACAGATAGAAGAAAAACAGAGTCCCACAGAAACCAGGACTACATGCAAAACTAAATCAACAGCACAATCCTGAGATGTTGATAATATCAGTATACTGATGAGCTGGAACATGTTCATTTCAGTGCGGGAAAGCAGCCAACTGGCCTCGCGGACTGTAGCTGATTCTGAAGTTTTCTCAAATTCAATAGGATTAGTTTGGATTCAAATGTTTACCACAGCTCCACAATGAGCAACAAATCAACTGCTGGACCTCAATAAGCCTCAAGAAGTCTGGAAAACAAATTTAGCACTGGCGGACTTGAATGCTTGCTGTTCAGTATCACCAACAAGTAATTTGTGATCCCACTGATTTCATTCATTAGATGCAAGGGAAGCATTAATCGGCAACGGATTCATCAGGGGACTGGATTTTCCCCCCATCAACCTTCCTGCTGCTGATTAGTCTCCAAGGGCGACCAGTGATTCATTAGTCAAACTGAGATCAGCAGGTGTTGACTGATGACGTTATCCTTTCGACTGTATTGACTCCCGACCAAGTGCTGCAGTTATACATGACTTTTGTAATCGGACTACATACATCAGATTTTATTACAACACTCTTTATGCATGCGTTATTTCACAATTTCCTCTGTTTTTTATGACCTCTTATCTTGACTGTCATCCATCAAAATCTTAAATATGCTCTTCAGATAGAGAAATGTCTCTTTGGTTGCCCATTCCTTCGCGAAAGCACACACAGACGTTTAAACAGCAAGACAGTATTGTGGCTTTGTTTAGGGAAATTCAGGCAATTCCCATATCATGCCCCACATTGGATGGCTCCAATTCAAAAGCCTGTCATACTGACGCTGGCTGGAGTCGAAAGGTGAAGTTAACAGTTATGAGTGTGATGCCTGCGGTACCAGCTGGATGAAAATGGGACCCACTGGAAACAATTCAGACACATGAAAATAGCAAATGTTCCCAAAGCACACCAGATTGTCTGATTGATTCCCATTATTTATCCGCTGTGTAATTGTTTTGCTGTCCATTACTCCCAGGTGTGCTGTTTGTGTAAGAGTAACTGCATTGTGCATAGTGATGTTAGCAGCTCTGCAGCAGGGGAGTAGTCATATTGCAGCTCAAGTGCATTGCTGCAGCAGAACAGGCAAGGCAAGAAGGAGATTGAGAAAAATGTTGTTATGCACTTGCATAAAGCGTCTAATTGGCACAAAGTTGCTGTACGCTTCAACTACAATGAATGTCTCTCTAGGGAAGTGCGCAGATGACACTTTCTCAAGAGGACAAAGTCACCTCACGATGTTCTGTCAAAATGTTGCAGTGACTCACATGCATGGAGTACACTGTGTGATGTGGGCAGTGTAATAGCATAGAGGCGTTTTACAGAAGGGAAGAAAAGCATTTTTCTAAATGTAGTAGATGTATGAAAGAAATGTATGAAATGGTTTCTGGTCTTTGCTGTCTCCTGCCACAATTAAAGGAAAACTATGGTTAATTGCATCGTGCATTTAATTATTTTTCTAGCTCCGGCCATCTGTTCTATTGGTTACAGTAACACACCAAAGTAATTACAGGAATCCCTTGCTAAAAATAGGGCAACAATTAGTGGTCAGACAAGCATGCAGGTTGAAAACAAAGTGATCTGGCGCCACTATCAGCAGGACGACATAATTTGTCTGTACACGTGACAACACTATGGTTAAGGTTTGGTTAGGTTTAGGCACAAAAACGACTTTGTAAGGTTTAGGGAAACATCATGGTTTGGGTTGAAATGACTAATACTGTATGTCACGGTTAGGGGACATTGGTTGTCATGGTAGTCATAGTAATAATCACGTGGTTAAGGTAAGGGAATGATAATGGTCATGCTTTAAAAAGACAACGTTGACTGTCGGTTGGAAACAGGAAACAAACAGAGGTCTCCCGTGTTAAAGTCTGATGTTTTGGTGATTTATCCATCCACCCCAAATCTCCTCCCTACACAGACTTTGATGCTCTGTAATGTCTTGGGGTACTTGCTAAAGCGACTGATGCTGTCATTCTTCTCAGGTGGACAGTCTCTAAAACTTCTTTCGAAAATGAAGGTGACCAACAGTACTTGCTGTAGTTGTTCGCACTCCCAGTGTGAGGTTATATTAGTGACATTACAGGCGAGCTATTGGTTTTACCTCAAAATAAAGTGGTTTAGACAGTCGGCTTATTTACAACCTGCATGATTGTTCGACTGCTCGTGTTTGTTTCCCAGTTGGCTCTATTTTTAACAATGACACTGTGTTCCCTTCCCTACAATTAAGGCATCAGTATACTTTATCAGAACAGCTTGTCGGGGGCTGTGTCCGTCAGTTTTTGTAACTGTCAAAATACAGATCTGACATTCAGCCCCAGCTGCGGGTGAAAGTAAGCAGGGTTTAAATTCCTGTCTCAAGCTCTCTTTTTTCATTCCTGACACAACTATTTCTTTTCATACTTTCACTCCGCCTTTGAGTGTGGCCGCTTGGAGCAGCTATAAACAATTTTGCCGTGACCCTTACTTTGGTGAGTACAATGTCATCCTAACCGAGAGAACGAAAGGCCAGAGTTACAAAAATAAATCCCAAGTTGTAATAAACTGAAGTTTTTCTTTAAGGACAAGACATCACAACGGAGGAAGATAAAACTGCCAAGTGAAGGGTGACTTCTTGTTTGAACAACCACATAGTAAAAGGACAGAAAGTGTCCTTTTCCTCTGGTTATTCTCTGTAACTGTCAATGACATCAACAGTGAAGCACTTTCTGTTTGGTCTTTGGCCCAGTTTAATGAAATATTAGTAAAGTAAGGGGTATAGTTGATAGATACTAAAGGCTTGGCCTTAGTGGCCTCCATGTTTGGAGAGCAGTGTGTTGTCCATACAGTAGCTCTACACTAACATTGTTTTATGTTAGTACATCATTGCTTTAGCACATAAATCAGGCCTCTGTACATGTGTCACTCTTAGATTTTGACACAGAGGATTCCTCCATAACATCTGGTGTATTTAGTCCCTGGTTAGGAGAATGAAGCTCTGTTTACTTTTTGCTTTAGTTCTCTGAGAAACTAGAGAGTGAGTCTAGAATTTGATGCACTGAGGCGAGGCTGTTCTCATTAGGCTCAGTATCCACGAGGAGCTGGCCCAGATAAACCTGCTCAGCAAGTCTTTCCCTGAAGAGTTACAGTTACTGTGCTAGATATGCAAAACCAAGCCAGCACAGTACAGAACATACTCAGTGGTAGGAAGATTTAAAGTCTGTTGTGCTGTTCAGAAAGCTGCAGTCCAATCAACCCCCCAAACTGTGTGTGTGTGTGAGACAATGAGATTGAGAGTGTGAGTGAGAGTGAGCAAGTGTTTGTAATAATTGAGTTTAGTCAAGAGTTACTGGGGGTCTAAGAGCATTACACACTTGAGTGTGATTGATAAAGTGGACTTGGCATTGTTACCATAGTAAGTCCATAAGCAGTACGTAACTGTGAAAAGTAGCAGCATTTGGCCTTGGAAACAGACACACACGCACCTATGTTTAAAGAGATGATTGGATTTTTGGCAACAGCTCACTGAACAGCACAATTAGTTCATTTGGAGTCCTTCTAATTTACATGCTGTAAACTGTACCATTGAAAGGCTGAGAGGGAAGGATGCTTTGTGTGAAGTAAACATAAAGCAAGTATAAAAAAACACATTCAAGCCTCAGTATATTAACACTGTTGCAATCTGAAAGAAACAAAGTAATTATTTATTTTTCATTCCTTAAATATCTTCTGAAAATTAATTTACGTTTCTGTGTATTTTTAATCTACTGTTTTAAAATCACTGCACAGCAGATGGTTTCACACTACTTCTCTCACCTCATGTGATACAGTTTTAACCATTGATTTATATAATATTTTTATATTTATTATACTGCCTGCGTATGATTTACTGCCTTTAAAGCAGCAGGCTGAATTTTCAAAAAAACCCACCATTATTTTCTATTTAAAGTTATGTGATAGATTCTTTAGTTTGTCTGTTGCCTTAAATGGGTTGTGACAGGACGCAGGTCCTAACATTACTGTAGAGTATATAGGGTTTCATTTTTAAACGTGGTGTTTCCTTCTGCTTCATGTGTTTCTTTTTTGACACCCCTCAATGTACATATTCATTGAACTTTCAAAATAAAGACATTTAGAGCCACATATCGCACCTTTATAATGTATGATATACAAAAGTAACAAAGATGGATAACCTTTCCTGAATTAGAAGTCTTCAAAGTCATTTTAAATGTTGTTTGTAGTTGAATGGCAGTGAATGAGGCTGATGTGTTTGACAAAACTAATAAAAAGTCTGTCAAACCTCTCACTGCGTCAGTGTTTCATGTTGTTTTGTCTGATTTCCTGATTTACATGAGGATATACTGTATCTGATCGTATAAAACAAGGCTTAGTATGTGACCAAGAATTCAATGCCAACTTTCAGTACTTGATAGGTTTCAAAACTTGATGCTACAGACACATTTTGGTCAGTACTCAAAAAGTGTGGAGGTTTGATATCCACCCTAAGTCTCATATACAGTATGTATTAAGATAAACATTAGAGTCACACACAAACAGCAGGACTCACCTTGGTCTAGAGACTTGGCAGGAGCCCAGCTTTTGAAGTAGTCATCCTGAGTGGAAACACAACACAAGAAACTAGGTTATGAAAAAATAACTCCATGCCGAGAATATCATTGAATTATTTTGTAGACCAGAGCGTGAACAGCCCAAATACTAAACCACACTACTGAAAAATCCTGTCCTCATTCTTCTCTCCTTTTGTTCTTTCATACTTGTGTTTTGTAAAAATGAATGACTGCAGTAGAAAAGGAAAAGACATTAAGAGGTAGACGCTTGTTTGGACGTTTAAAAATAGGACACAAATAGAGATACAAAGAAACCTGCAGGACACACAGTGGGGAGTAAAGAAAGTTACAGGCTCTAGTAAAAAATGGGTTTAACTAGGACAAAAACATTTAATGTCAAGGTTAAAATGGACTTCTGCTCTGAAAAACAGTTCAGAAACAAGTGTTGTTGTTTTTAGGAAAAAATGACAGGGGGAGAGGAAGGATTTTGAGAAGAGAAACAGTATAGTGTCACATTTGAGCTGTTGGGATGTTCCCAACATCATTACACATTATTCTTATTGTTCAGACACATTATAGTCTACAGTCATAGAGAAAGCCTCATCAACTGAAAATATTAAAAGAGAAAATAATTGGCTTGTCTCAGCTAAGCTGTGTTGAGAAGAGGTTTGGATTTGTTAAGCCAAATACACTTTGATTCAATGGCTCCATTCAGAGCGGATTCCCTGCCCATACAGACATCTCCCATTCTGTGGAGCGATGAAAACCCCCATTACGAAAAGAGTTCAGCTGTTGTTCAGTGCTACATGCACATCACACATATAAGTGATAAAATGGTTGATAAAAGACTGGTTAATAGTCTATGAATCAGCTTATAGTACTAACGTATATATGAAAGCAGGAGTGGTATTGGTGGCATGTTTTCAGCTTGCAGTGCAGAAGCAGCCACTGAATAAGAATAGCAGCAGCAAAAGCAGTTGTGCATTTCAATAGACCTCTCTGTTATGTGACCAGGTTGATGCTCAGGAAGATCAGCCGATGATCAGCTGGTCTGTGGGGTGTAACTGACTTTATAATCCTGCCTGAAACTTCACTGTGAGATCCTGTTTACGAGAGATTTGCTTGTTTACGTCAGCTCCCCCATTTAGCATTTAAAGGCACTATAAATGGTTTACAACACACTATAATGATAGTAATAAGCACACATAGGACATTTTTAAGTGTTTTGATGTATAATATTTGTCAACAATTATAACATCTTCTCTTAAGATATATTTTAGATTAATACAGCACTGTACACCAGCCTCCACTTATGAGTGCCCACAGGAGGAGTTATGGTTGTTGACAAATACATTAATAAACACTTGTATCTGATTATAATGTGTTATAAACCATTGATGAGATGTTTATGTAGTGCTAGATAAATGCAAGATTGAGGGGGTTAAAGTAAAGTGTCACCAAATTAGGTTTGCACTGAAAGTAGTCTGAAGTGTTTTCTTTACGACGCGAGCTATGCCTGCCCATATATGTATACACACACACACACACAAACACACACACAGTGGTGGTGACTGCATCTAAAGTGGTGCCCGGAGCGAGCCATATGTGTGTCAGCAGGGAGTGAGCCTGTGTCAGTGACACTATGTGAACGGGGCAGAGAGAACCTGCTGAGTTTAAAAGCAGGATCTCTATCTCCTTTATTATTAAATAAAACAGAGAGAGAAGGGGAGAAGGGGGAGGGAGAGAGAGGGAGAGAGAGGCTAAATTAGGCAGTATAGGAAACAGTCCACAGAAAATGGACAGTTGACCCACTCACCCAGTCCTTGTTCTATAAATGACAACTGCCGACATTTGAGCCAACACAAAAGTTTGAAATGAGGAGATGAAACCTAATTAGCTTCTCCCTTAGGTCCTCTCTTCACTCACGTCCTCACTTCTTTTTTCTCTTATTTCATGTCCATCTCTCCTGCTTCTGTCTCTATTATAAAATTATCATTTATGGCTGTGAAAGTGCAAACAAGGATGTTACTGTAGCAAAACTCATTTCTGTAAAGTTTTAACTGAGGCCTACGCCATTTAGACAAATGTGAGACCATTACAGATGTATTCTATGCTTATACAGTGACAATGACTTCCCATGCTTTAAACACTCCATTCTCTCTCAATTGCTACATAAAGAAATTATAATAGTTTGAAGCTATAGAAAAAAAGTCAACACATTCATTAAGGATGAAAGGTAATTTAGAGCCTAATTACTGTAGATTCTGTTCTGATCAGGGAATGTTTTTTATCTTTTGTATGCACGCTGAATTGATGCTACTGAAAAGACGATTTAATGAATAAAAGGATGTTTCAAAATTACGTCTTCATCAGGTCTTCATGTGACCAAGAAGGTACATATATGGACTTTGCCTGATTCAACTCAGGTATGAATCCCAGGTTGAGCCTGTGATTGATGCAGACGTAATGTCAAAACGTTGTAATTGTACTTAATGAGTCATTTTCTTGGGAGCACCAATAAAGTGTGCAGGCGCCCATTTCTCTTGAGATTGTTTTCATCCTTTATATTGAATTTTTACTTATAGTAAATAAAAAAATGGATAACATATACGTCTACACACTATATGGCTAAAATACTTTTGTGTACTTTTGGTCTGGGGCTTTTCTTTATTATCTGTGCGGGGCCCCTTTCTTCCAGTTAAGAGAAATGCTACAGCATGCAGCTGCACAATGACAATGCCCCTGTGCGCACAGGAGATCAATAAAGAAATTGCGTTCACAGTTTCGTATCCTAGAACTTGACGACCTCAACTCCATCCAACCCCAGAAGAAGCCTCAATGCCTAACATCAGTGTTGGACCTCACTAAAGCTCTTGTGGCAATGGAATGGTGTCCACAGTTTTGGTCCTGTAGTGTAAGCTTCCCTTATTGCTGTTCCATCAGGATAACAGACAAGGACACTACCACACTGGCTAATTCACAAAACAGATGGATTTTTATTTTAAGGTTAACATTACTGAAAGCTATACTGATATAATCAAACCACTACAGCAGCATTTTAACATGCAAAACTATAGCACATCGTGGCTGACCAGCCACCCAACCTGCTGTGCATATAAAGCAGCAACACCTCTACAGCTCTGCAACAATGCCTTTAAGCAAGTGCCAGACAAACACTACAATGTCTGGGGCTTCCAGGAAGGTACAGCAGTTCAAAATGGTATTATTATCAAATTACAAACACAATGATTTACTTACCTCCGCTTCCTTTAAATGATTGCAGAGGAGAGAGGCAGAGGAATAGAGGGGAGAGAGGAGAGAGAGAAAGAAAGGTCAGTGATAACGGCACAGTATACTATGTCTATCAGATCTATTACAACCCTGTGTTACTCATTCTGAATACTGAGCTCAACTCTAGAGATTCATTTAATAGGAATCTGATTCAGAAGGTGGCAGAATACCAAAGGACTCACACATACACACACTTGCACTTGCGCTCGCAGCCTTATGAGACAGCCTTATTTGATGTGGCATGTAATTTGAAACACATCGGGGCCAAATTGTACAGGCTTAGAGTGGAGGCACAGCATAAAGGGAAAAGAGAGAGGGGGGAAAGAAAGAGGGAGGGGCAGGGAATTTGTGCAAAAGTAGAGTAGTAGTAGTAGAAGAAAAAAGGTATATGATATTAGTGCCTTTTCATACTGTAGTGCTAAAATGTGGTTGAGAGGAGAGGAGAGGAGAGGAGAAGAGGGTTAGAGGATTGCTTGTGGGGCTTTTCCTTATCTGAATGAGGGTCTAGGATTCAGGGTGTTGTATGTTCTGCCCTTACAAAGCTGAAACACAGTAACTACATATTTCAAAATTGAGTTACAACAGGAATCTGACTGTTTTACCATATAAAAACTGAATATGCCATGCAAATGTATCGTTTCTGTGAAAACAGCATGTAGAATTGAGGAAGAAGCTAGGGAGATACCCATGACTAGCTATAGCTAATGCTGAAACTAAATTTACTCAGTAAATTTACAAGCCATAACCTATAATTGAAAAACATCTATTTTGGTGAACCAGTATCTTGGTAATTCACTTAGTTATTCCACCTTACTAAATGAGGCAGTGTCTTAATTCAATTCTTAGCAAAACAGATGAATCCCTAAGAAGTATAGACAGTAAATGATCTATCTTAACCCACAGTGTTTTACCTTTTCTGTACCTGTTTACAACACCCACAGTAACTTTGGCTAACCAACTGACCATGAATGGATTGCAGCCCATTTGAGGCGAACAGTGAATGACTGTCTGTGTGGCTATATCTGAACCAGATCCTGTGGAATAAATAAACTTGTTGTCTTGTTGATTTCTCCGCCATCTGGACAATTTGCGAGGTGTTGGTTGGTTTTCTGCTGAGTTCATTTTGACCCGCAGCTACAAACATGTTGTGTATAGAAGAGAAAGTGTTTCATCTGTTATCGTCAGAAAACAGCATTTACCGTGTCCAGCAGAGGTCTGCAGCTGAGGTGCTGTTGCCTGAGATGTACTTGTACTGTTTTTTACTAGCTGGTGTTACTTAAAGTTCACAGCGGTTGCTACCAGCCCTCTTATTATTCAATCTAAGTCTCAGGGATGACCTTTCCTTGCCTAGGACCCCCATTAATATTTTAGTACGCTCATCTCAAAAGCATTAACTGGCTGTTCAGCGCACTGCGACACTGCCCCAATGTCATTCAAACCCTTTAAAGTGATTACAAGGAGATAAAACTGTGTCGTTATAATCATATCGTCTTTGGTGGAGGTGGTGCTGGAATTTTCAGTAGTCAGTTTCACAGTGAGGGAAGTCTTTCAACCGTGTCCATTTAAAGTTGCAAAGACTCTGCAGGAGCTTGTTGGCAAGCAACAATTTGAACTGCTTAATTAAGTCTTTTTTAGGGTTTAATTAAAATCTGTTTAAAATGTAGCACAACAGCTGTCAGTGAAAATGGGATTCCTTTATTATAAAACTGTACATGATGCAGTTTATTTAGCACTGCCTCCATTCTAATTATGGTTAATTGACTGCATGTCTGTGTACAAACACCTTCATATTGCAGTGAGTAGTTCCATTACACATTGCTGTTTAGCAGCTGGATGATCAAGTTAAACTAGGCTGCAGTGTTCAGACAGTCTCCCCAGAGGAGGAAAAGGGGCAGACATGGCAATGAGAAAATGTAGCAGGAAAAGAGTGAAAACAACTTGGTTAAATCTACAGATCAGCATACACGGTGCACTTGGTAATATGTTTACTTGGCTGTGTTGTGCTCATTGTGAACCCCAGGTTCTAGTGTCAAAGTCAGACTTTCAGTCAGATCAGATTTCTGCTGTGGTGAACAATAAAACTTGCTACCCAACATAAACACGGGTTGTTTGATAAGCAAATGACCAAAGCTCTTGTTTTTCTGAAGAGGACAGTCATTGAATTATGTGTTTGCACATGTAAACATCATATCCCAGTCCCAGAAACCTGGATATGCTGGCATACTTTGATAGTGGTGGCATTTAAACACCTTATCCAGGTTTCTAATTACAGGTGCATCCTTGTCTCAAGTTATGTAATAGTGTATGTATTAGTAAGTCAGAAAAACAGAAAATATGATGACATAATGATGGAGAGAATGGGTATCGGATTGGTACTCAATATTGACAGATACCCTGAGCTGAGGTATTGGAATCGGTATCGGTAGAGAAAAAGTTGGCTTGGCGTGCGTCCCCTAGTGGTAATGCAGAGCATAAGTTTTACTGCTGGTCTCATCTTCCATTACTGATGATCAGATGGGGAAGCTAAATCCAGAAAAGTGCTAAATGCAGCAGAATCCAGGTAGCCAGAAACCAAACCGGGTTCATCCTCTTCTCTCACTGATGCAGACAATGAGAAAGCTGGATGATCTTATAATCATGTATGCAAGGAGATAAACAACCGGGTTCCCTTATGTTAAACGACATATCCTGAATTTCATCAAAACCATGCTAAGACTCAAAACGGGGATTCTAGTGTGCCTGTAAATGTACCCATTCTTTGCACTGCAGCAAGAGGTCACTTGTAATATAATGTAAATGTGGGTTGTTAAACCGTATGAACAAGTAACAAGTGTCTTCGTTTTACTCGTAAGGACAGTTTCAAAAAGTCATTCATTTCTGTGATGACCTCTTCACAGTCGTTCTGTCTCCTGGGTCTCCAGCAGGTCAGCTCATTTTTTTGTCCTCTCCAGTTTAAAGTGACAGGCCTGAGATCTCATCTGATAGTAGATCCCTGAGGAAGTCCGTGACAGGAAAAGGTAGAGAGGGAACAGAATTGATTCAGAGAGGAAGCAAAGTGGGAATGGCTTCAGCCCGATTAGCTTCTCTCAGCAGTAACCTCCACTGAACGTGTGTGTGTGTGTGTATGCGCACGCGCTTATAGTCACAAGTTGGTATTGGTTTGCGCAAACACTCGCATTAACATTAAAATAGGCAAAGCCTTGCCTAGAGTGCTGACTGAAGATGTCATAATCAGGGGATGAGGATGCAAATCTGGCCTCTCGGTGGAAACTAAACAGCATTAAAAATTTACTGTGTTCTTTATGCATTTTATTCATGGGTCTGGAACCTTGCCGAATTTCTTCCCTCCCTCTTTTTTCCCCATAGTCTCTAATTCATTCCCCTCTCCTCCTCCTCTCGTTCCTTCCTCTCCACCAAGTCTCTGCTCTTCTCCTTAGGCTACATCCTACGTATAGACAAGCACTGGTCTGGGATCTGATCAGCATCCTGTGAAGCTGATATATGAGCTTTGTGAGCAGATAGCAGAGTGGATTTTAGAGACACACTGCATCAGATTACTTTAACCATTAGGCAGAAGAAGTGAGGAATGCTGAATAGGACCAGTGGATACAGTTTTGCTTCAACAACAATATAAGTGGAAAAGAAAAGCGACTCACACAAGCACAGAGGGAAATAGCACATTTGATGAGCCTGTTCTCATTAGAAACTTTGTCCTCATTAGTAGGAAAATATCTGATTATTGAAACATAAAATTGTGCACTGTGAAGTTAGCCCGTCATATTCATAAAATTAAGAAAAAAAACATCACCAAAACTTTATAACAACTAAAATAATTTGATCTAACCCAAGAAAACTATCTCAGAACGTAGGACTTGCACGGTTCATAAATAACAAGATAAATTGTGCTTTTCAAAGGACATCACATGAACCTCTGAGAGAATATACTGACTTGACTTGTGCACAGAGGTATTAGCAATTTATATAGACAAATTACTTGGATCAGTAGTTTGACTTGAAGGGCATTACATGCTATTAATGTTATGACCAGCACTCAAACCCGCAGCAATGTGAGGTCATGCGGGTTAGCGTATAAAGAGAGTATAAACCCATCCGTCAGCGCCCCCAGTACTGCGAGTCAAACTGAGCACATTGACACCAACAGTGAAAGCAGAGATGCTTGGTTGATCTCGGTCAGCAGGCATCCACTCCAACAGATAGTAGTCTGTGCGAACGTGAAAGCTATTCAGCCTAAAAGCACTAGTGTGAAACTGGTTATGTCACAGGTTTTGGGGAAGAAATATTTTATAGTTTTTGTCCAACCTCCACAGTCTGGATGTGAAACTGCCATGTAACCCTAAAGCCAGTGTTACTTGCTAGCTTCTGATTATAAATCAACAAACTTGCAATCCATGATTTCTTGCATTGTAAGTAGAACCTGAAACACGTGAAATTGTAAAAGTGGAACTTTGACCAGGAAACACATGCAGAGTTTACTCACAACAAAAGAGCACACAACAGGCCCTTGTCGGCCCGTTGTCAGCATGCTGCTCACAACTGAAACGTGAGGAGGTGTAATGGAGATGAATAAAGGTGAAATAGATTTCACCAAGCAGAGAATTGTAGGTTTTACTTTCAGTTTTTTTCCAAAGTGGAGCAGCTGATGACAGCACAGAACATTCAGGGTGGTGAAAAGAAATCTAACCGTCTAACCAAAGCATTTAAATAGCATTTCATACATTCTCAACGTGTAAGGTAACACGTCCTACAAGATCTCCCAGACATATTTTTTGCTTCTTGGCATTGGTTTACAAGTGAGATGCCTTCAACCCAAATTTATCTATAGATGAGCTGTGAAGTAGACAGGAGAATGGACTGAGCAAGAGAATGGAGATATACTACAGTAAAGCAAAGGGAAGAGATGCACAGACTGAAGATTTTAAGAGCAATAGGGAAGAGAAAAGAATAATGAAGGAATGTCCTCCAGGAACAAAAGGGAGACTGAGGAATAAGAAAGAGGAAGGAAGATGACAAGGCAACATAGACAGAGAGGGGTGAGGAGGACAGGCAACACAGAGTGAGAAGAGGGGAGCAAGAGAGAGGAGAGAGGAAGAACAGAGATGGGAGTTTGCTTTCCTGTAGGGCTCCACTGGAGTCTATCCAGTATTCGTGTATACAGCCTCAAGATTGACAGGCAGCATCTCATTCGTATGAACAGACAGGTAACACTGAATATTACATGTGGCACTGAGAAGATGAAGCAGCACGCTGCCACACACATATACATATTGTACACACACACACACACACACACACACAAGTTTACACTTGCGTTTGAGGATAGCTACACAAACTCAAATTAATAGTTTACTGGAGTGTACTCAAACTTTCTGGCCTGCTCTCTCTCTCTCTCTCTCTCTCTCTCTCTCTCTCTCTCTCTCGCTCTCTCACACACAGAATTGGCTGAAAACAAATGCGGCTCTATCATATAACAACAGTGAATTCCTTCCAGACTTAACGTTACGTGAGGATCTGGCTAACCAATGACAACATTTGTATTCACAGCCAATCCAGCTCCTCTAAACTGAGACAAACGACTTCTTTTCTTTCTGCTCCCCCCTCCCCACTTCTCCCCTTGGCTTTCTATTTTTATAGCCTCCCTCATTCATCAACTCTCTTCCTCTCTCCTCCACTCCTCTTTTTTTCACTGCTGAAAACATCTCTCAACCGAACAATGTGGCTCAAAGCCGAACATCAAAAATATGCTTCCTCTTCATTCTGTCCTTTCTTTTCACATTAATGAGGGAAAAACCTTCACTGAGCAGTCTCTTATTCAGAATATCTTTCCGTCTTCACTCTCTTCAGATTTCTTTCTTCTCTCCAATACCATCTCCAAACTGGCTTCCTTTCCTTTTTCTCCCATTTCCTCTCAGTTTCAGGATATTGAACATGAAAATCAATTGATTACAAGAGGAGAGGAGTGGTGGAAAGAGGAGAGAGACAGAGTTAGTTTAACACAAAAGTGTAGTGAGCAGAGAGGGGGAATGATGCAGAAAACTAGAGTTTGGAGAAACAAAGAAAAAGGGAAAGATAAAGGAGGAGACTGATGATGGGAGCGCTGAGAAACAGCAATCTTTGCACATTCCCGGCGAGAGAAAAGAAGGTTTCAAGCAGTTAATACAGAAGAAACTGAGTGCTAAACACAGACAGAAACATTGGTGCAGAAAGAAAGAGAACCGGTGTAGAGGAATGACACTCTGGACTTCTCAAAATGACTGGTTGTCAGGGTATCTGCAGTTATATTTCCATCCAAATGTTCAAGTTGAAGTTTTATTTATTTGTCATCACCACACCATCAATGATATATATTTGAACGAGCCGGCGAAGAACTGCTGGTGGCCGCCGCCCTTCTCCCGCTTCTCCAGCTCCAGCATGAAGAGGAAGCTGAAGCAGGACTGCATTGTCACCTAGTCCACCGCGCCCAGCAGGTTGATGTCTGTGGACAGGAACACAATGTCCTCCCCTGGATGGCGCTGTCCGGTATTCAGGGATTTAACCAAGTTTTGTTGAAACAGAGGACATTACAGTTCCGATATCCCGTTGGAAACTGATGCGGGCACGGAGGCCATCCAGTTTATTTTCCAACGCCTGTAAACTGGCTAGCAGGGTGCTAACAGAATATCCATGTGGCTGGGACCGTAAC
>NTHP01000430.1:202293-283276 GCA_003416845.1 Oplegnathus fasciatus | reverse complement strand
CTGAACTAACGCTATGCTCAATTTCAATCAGGACCACTATAGTCAAAAAGATTCTATTTTCATTTTATATTAGGCGGTATGGCTCTGTTCTGGGACATCCCCGCCCTTCCACGTGCACACGTAGAAAGCTGAAGGCAGGGAGAGCACACCTCCCTGCCCTTCCATGCGCATACATGGAAAGCCTAAGGCGGGGAGGGCAGCAGCAAAAGACCCCCAAAACGACCAGACCAGCCAAACCTCCCCACCCTTGCACGCACACACGTGGAAGCTTTAAGGCAGGGGGAGCAGCCGCAAAAGACCCCCAAAACGACCACACTGGGCAAACCTGGGAGTTAGCTGAGCACTTACCTATGATAACCGATTAGACTTCAGTGACGTGCGGTGAGGCCAAGTCAGCCTACGCCAATTGCTAGTTTGAGATAATGTAGGTAGTGAGTTAATAGGAGAGCCTGAGTAGTTATGCCATATCATTATTGAACGAGCTTGAGCATCAAGGATGGCTTGAGCCCCGGGCTGGAGATAACGTTCGGAGGCAGATGATGAAGCGTTGAACAGGTGATAGCATGCTACAATTGTTGCTGCTCCTATGCAGAGAGAATGAGCAGTGTAGTGCTCCGGCAGGAGCCCACAGGAATGGCAAAGGAGACGGAGGCGAGAGGCGAACGAAGGACATGGGTTTCCCTCCTACGTGGCAAAGAGAGGCTTTTGTTGGCCGGCTGGAGTTAGTTAGTGAGGGTCAACTGTTACATGCGAAGTTGCGAAGAATCAAAAGACTCTGTGCAAGTAGCGAACTTGCCACCTGAGAAACCCATAAAAGCCATGAGGAAGACTGTTTCTAATAGAAAGTCTGGGTAAAAGTGAAGGGGAAAAAAGTGAAAGTCAAAGCCATTTAGCAGGAGATGAATAGATGGGTTTTCAAGAAGGCTGTTGGTGGATGGATCTAAACTGCGCAGATGGAATTATAGCCTATATTTGCAACATTTATAGAGGATGGCTGCATTTTCGGGATTCAAACAGCTAACTATGAAGGCATATATGATGGAAATATTTACAGGCAAGATAGCTTCTGAGAAGGCAGCACAAAAGGAGGTGAATGGACTTAGCTAGAGAAGAATGGGACCCCGGTGGACATACGGACTGCAATTCCCAGCATTCTCCGCGGGATTGTGATGCCGCTGATTCTCGCTGACGTCATCGGTCAGCGATGTAGGTGCAGGCCCCGCAGCTGAGGCATGGGAGGAATGCGGGCTCGCCATGCTCAAAAGACGAGGAGCTGTCATGTCATCCATCTTTATATATAGTCTATGGTATGAACTTCCTAAGGTTACATCTCAGGCGGGGGTATGCTTGAGATGAACTAGTTTGTTTGATGTACCTACAAACCAAGTCTGAAGGCAAAAGTGTTCTGAACAGCCATGGTCAAAGACATCAAAGACAGGGTGAAGAGCGTCAATGTGCAATTATTTGCGCATACGAACAGTGACATAAGTAATTGTGTGAAGAATGAAAAAAGAGATAAAAATGCAGCTTAATTCGACCCGTTTATACTGTAAATCATCTCTTAGTGTCTTATTTTATGTCTATTAAGGTTAATCATCATCTATATTTCATGCCAGACACAATAGGAATGCTCGGCAAAAACAATAAAAGGGTTTTTGTGTGTTTATGAAAGGATTATCAAAACTATGTATGTACAAGAAAACAGTAAACTTTCCTTGATTTCCATATTTAACACCTAAGGGTGCTTCATGTACAAGGAAACAACACTGCATGGGGCAAAAGTCAAGATCTGACCCAGAGTAAGACAACTTGGCCATAACACTCACACAGATGGACAAATAATGTGGATATTTTTAGGCAAACACGGCGCTGCTGCAGCTCGAGGGAGGGAAAGAGGATTTTAAGCAAGACAGCACTCTGGACAAATATTGTTCTCCTCCACTGTTACACTCACTGTCTTATAAACACAACAGGGAAACAGCAGCCTGCATTGTGTCTGATCAAAGTTAGTAGTAAAGAGTACCAAGACTACTCACTGACATCACACACACACACACACACACAGCTCTACCACCCACAGCAGCCAGGAGCTAATTTCACACAGTCTCACGGGATTTTAAAAGGCTTACTCAGGAACAGAGTCTGTGAGGGAAACAAAAGGGAAAAGTGGGAAAGGTGCTGATGAAGGAAAATAAGGAGGAGAATAAATTGGAAAGGCAAATGCAGGATAAAAAAAAACACAGAGAAGGAGAAGAGCATAAAGGAGAGAGATGAAGCAAACATGGTGGCTGATTTAAGACACTGTAACAGAGAACTGCAACTTCAGGTTAGCTACAGCTGAGAGACGTCTTTATCTGAATAAGCACACTCCATCAAAACTAAAGCCTACACAAACACTGCACTAGATACTCGTACTTCAAGATGAATAGTACAGATTTTGCTCTGTCAATACTCTTCAAGGCTCAATTCCATCGCGTTTTGTTACGTTACAGCTTAATAAGTTGGGTTGTTTTTATATTAAACTGCTGTGATTTAGGCCGGTGTGTTTTATATTTATTGACACATTTTGACAATCCAGTCAACATTGTGGTCCAGTAGGTTTTCATTAAGGACAGGGAACCACCAAACAGAGGAACAGAGCTCTTTTAGGATCAGTAGGACACATGAACCCAGATGGTGTTTGACCTTTTCCAGTCTGAGCGGTTAATCCTGTCAGATCTGTTCCCAGAGGCCAGTCTCTTCTGGATCACCACAGGCCCAAACCACATTTCAAGAGTGGAGCAGAATTCACCACACTCTACACTTTCCTTCACATGACCTTTGACTAACAAACCAGATGCGAGCACATCTGTACTGTAAGCACACGTGAGATAACATCTCCACATCCATTAGCAAGGCAGTGGATAGGGCTGGGTATCAAACCTCAATACTTTTTTGGAACAGACCAAAATATTTCCATGGCACCAATTATATTTGGTCTTGGACTTGCTTATTTGTTCCTTGATGAGATAATGCCTTATTTAAACCATTTTATGAAAGTTATTGAACAGCCTTGTACATTTGAGAACACTGGCCACCTTAAAATGTTAAATGGAAAAAAAAAAGTGTTTATATTTCTCAAAGTAAAGTATAGAAAAAACATTCTCACAAAATTTCAAACAATACCCAGCCCTGCCAATGGTGGGAGAAGATGGGAGTCCTTCCTGACCCATTTTTCTTTCTGTCTCTTCACCTGCTGCGACTGAACCATTTCCCACATTGGACCAGATCGACACAAAACCAAACATTACCTTCTTCGGATACAGAAAGGACAGAGAGAGAGAGACAGAACCACGCACACACACACAAAATTGCTGTGTTTTCCTCATCGCGTCTATCAGTCTAACCTGCTATTACCTCAACTCTCTCTCTCTCGCCTCTCGACAAACAAACAACACCAGGTCCCTAACAAGCCCACATGGGGATTGGCCCTTCCAACCGGGTGATCTCTACACTGATTGGCTGAAGGCTGTGCTTTCACTCTGCAGGAGTGATGTGATGATCTAGTGCAATTATTATTTTCTACCAGAATATGTAGGTTGCAACCACCTCTGAATAATTGTGCCGTATGGAGGGATCCTATTACAACTACTTCAATCTAAATCATGTCGGAAATGACATAGAGAAAGGTCTCTCTTCTTCATTCTGAGTTAACAAAAACAAAATCAAATTTAATGAGCCCTCCTGGGAGAAGCGCCCTCCCACTGCTTTCATTGGTTGACAGAAGCCTTATTTTACCCTTTAGAGGTGAGACCAGGATTTGCAACAGTTCCTGATCATATAAAAACCCCATTCTTGTTCACCCATTTGTGATGGTGTATAGCGCAGTCAGAAAGCAATCAACAAAGTCTTGTATTTTCTGGTTGCCCACTTTTCCCCACTCCTTTTTACTCTAGTAATAGGAGATTCAGAAGTTAAAGGTGTCAGTATATTGTAGCTAAACATCAAATAAATTTAATTTATTTGGTGATGATCTTTTGATGTAATTAACTAACTTAGAAAAAAACGGAAATATTCTTTTAAAATGCATGTTCTATTATTACAGACTTTATATGGGGCAAAATCACATAATTAAAAGATTTTACATCAGCACCGTATTTAAAGTATTTTAAGTGAGTTGATATCAATTCCAAACAATACTTCCTTATCAAACAATTCTTGATTAGCTCTTCAAAATGTTCCATTAAGCTGGTTTAAATGGAGGGATAGAGGGAAAGAAACTATTAATGATGAATACAAATGTATTCCTTGGACTGATTTGCAAAACACCCCATCATCACTGTAGTTTTGTTACTGGATCTGGGTCACTGTGTTTGTCACTTCAGCATTAACTGTGCCATTGTGCTGTAGGTCAAAATGAGACGCGGGCGACACTTGCAAACACTTGCGCGCACAGTCCTTGTCGCTCTGTGTCATGTCATGTGTTTTGCTGTAAATTAAACATGTAGTTACTTGTTATCCTCTGTGCCTGGTAAAAAATCCTCAACTGCTGGACTGTTCTTACAAAACTTGAGCTCCTACAGTCTATGTGACAGGTGTGTGCATGTTATTGTGCAAATTAAGCCTGGCTGACCGGTGTGATGATTGGCTGCTTGGCTGGAGGCATCTCCGTACGATTGCTTCCTCCCAAATGATGACAGGCTCTCTATATATTAACCCTAAGTAACTGCAATGGGGTTTCTTTGTTAGCCTTTATAGTAAAGGAAGGTTACTAAAGTTAAAGCAGTGAGTCAGCACTTAGCAAACTCATAGTCATGGTTCATTTCAGCTCCAGCGTGTCGGAGTTTAGAACTCACTCAACACGTTCCGTTCTAATTCTTTGTGACTGCGCTGTTGGATTCTAGAATGTTGCCCGGCTGCGATGTCATAGATGCATTCCAAACACAGCAGTTGCTTTTTGCACTTTTTCCAGCCGGTGGTTGAACAGCCAGACCACGGGCTCTGAGGTGAAAATCCAAGTTTTAATTCTTGAATCACCTGGAGTGTTAATTATTCTGAATTTCACATGCGCTCTTAGACAGTGAAAGGGAACTTACTGGGGTAAGTAAACGCTCTTATTGCTCTCCCTGCTCTCAGTTGTGAACCACAATATCAGTCTAGTCACTCGTCTTTCGGCCGTGCTGCAGAGGAGGTGCTTTTACACGCACCATCAACTTGAGTCTCTCCAGCTGCTCACTGGAAAACCTTGTATTTCTACACTCGGTGGCAACAGAGTTCAGTGGCTTATTCGCCGTTTTATATCCACTTAGATCAGTCAAGTCAGCCTTAATGCTTCTATTAAAATCCCTCTTTCTTGCTGTGCAATTATGAGATCAGTATAATTAGACTGAAAACATGAGACTGATGCTAAAGATACTGAGGAGATACTGAGGCTTGAAGCGCTCCCTTTAAACAACAGTGACTCCTCTGAGGAGCACTCAGTAGATTTTTTTTTACAGTCGTCTGTGCTTGAAGCTTTCATACAAAATCTCTCTGGATTGAGATGTCGAGAACCCTGTAAAGAACTCCCTCGCCCCTAACACACTCTTCCTGTCGTGCTGTTGATAAAGTAATTCAGTCAGAGCGACAGAGGAGCTTAACAACGTTTCCAGAAACCCTGCTGTAAACGCAGATTTGTTTAGGTTGAAGCTCTTGGAGTCTGGAGTGTGAGGTTTAGAGAGCTGCTGTGAATAACCAATAAGATCTACATCACACACATTAGACAGACAGCCTGTTTGACATTCAGTACAAGGACTGAAACGTGCTGCACAGGCCTGTCAGGTGGGTTATCTGCAGACTCTTTATCAAATAAGATCTACGAAGAATGCATGATGACATATAGTCTGTTTTTCATCATTTTCATTTGGAACACATTATGCTATTCGCCGATAAAGAAAAAGAAAACAACTAGGGACACATTTCCGCTGCTAGTTGTCATTCTTATCATTTTTTCCATTCACCAGTGATTTCCCTTCCCCTTCAGGAAAGCCAGCTGATGACGAAAAACCCTAACGCATTTATTTATCATGTCATCTTTTCTTCCATCTCTTCCTAATAGCTGTTAAATGGAATTTGAGCTGCTGCATGCAGGCACGACGTTCAAAATCTCATTTTTTTTTTCTCTTTGTTTTTTCTCTACCATGCTCTTCTTTTTCCTCTGCAAATTATTGTTGTGATTATAGGTCTTAATCTCTATGCGTTTGTGTGTATGTGTATGTGTGTGTGTTTAAACCCTTTTCTTGCCGGAGCACACTAAAGCTATTCACACCCAATTCACAAAGCATCATGTGTGAAACAAGAGGAACATTTTCTATAGAAGAGTTATTTTCTGATTATTGTACTCACCACTCATCCCCAAGTGCCCTGTCTTTGTCTTTCTCCTTTTCTGAACCTGGGCCTCTGCACTGTACAATAAGCTCGATGGTAAATGTGCGGTGTAGGATTAAAATCTGCATGGACACGAATTAAAGCAACACTATGCTACTTTTGAGAGGCAATAACACTCTTCCTCTTACATATGAAATGTTAAATTCATAAGCAATAAAGTCCACCCTTGCATGATTAAATACACTCAGGGGTTTTGCTGTTACAGCCTTACTTGGTCTGGTATGCCCAGTAGCTTATGGTGGCTAATGTTAGCTCATTTTTTAGCACACATTAGGTAGATAATGCTGCATAACTGACATTACTGAGTCAGTTCACTGACTTTTCTCTACTTGTGCCGCTATTATGCTTATGCTTTTACCTTTAACATTTTACCTTTAAGATTGTGAATGTTCAAAATATTATTATATACTGTACATTTGAGAGAGAGATGCACATGCTGGGTGTGGGGCTTTAAACTTATAAATTATAGTAATAAAAACTGAACATTGCAGCTGAACTAACACAACAAACTTTATATATATATATATATATATATATATATATATATATATATATATACACACACACACACACACACACACACACACATATATATATACACACACATATATATATTCATTTTTATTAATTCTTTCATTTTTTTCTCTGTAATCCTGATGGGGTGTCTAAGTATTTTAGGTCCCCTACACTCCCATACATCTGAGTTTTATGTTATATCTATATTTTATGATTTTATATATATTTAATCTAAAATTATATTTGATGCCAAATTTCAACTCCTCCAAGTCTATCCACCCACTAAATTGAAATCTTGTTTTCAAAAACCCGCCACTTTGGTTGGACACCTCCTACAGGGACACAGTATCGTCTCTATCTGGAACAGGTCTGGACCAGTTAAAGCCCCTCCTTCTCTCCTCCAGACTGCAGATTCCGCACAGAGTGAGGATGAAAGATTGTGCTGGTGACACGGCCGCAGTCAATAAGCAGAGTAATCACAAACACAATCATCATCACCATCATCACAACAGTTATGATCATCATAATCGGCATCATAATCATAAAGCTGACAGGGGCGCTAATCAAAATGCTGATAGTAGAGTGGAAAAGTAATTGAAATGGATGTGAAGGTATTTATCTCCATTTTAAAAGCTGGAGGGTTTTTTTGTTTTTTTTTCTCGACTTCAAGACTTACAAATGTGACTGAAGCGAGGGAGCCTGTTTTACATTGTGTGTGCCGGTGAGACTGTGTGTTTGCTGCTATGTTTGTAACTGTGCATGAGTGTGTGAACATGCGGGGCAGAGAATGTGTGTGTCAATTCAGCAGGGAAAGAAGTGTAGTCAGTATTGAGAGAGGATGTTGGAAACTGTTATGACTGAAAGGTTCCAGAGAATATAGAATAAGGGAGAGATGCTAAATATCTAAAGATATTCAGTTCACTGCCATAGAAGACTGAGAAAAGCAGAAAATAGGTGAATGTTTGTAATTTTTGCTGAATTCAATAATCAAAATTGTTGCCGGTTAATAAGTCAGCTGACTTAAAGATTATTCAGCAAATAGTTGCAGCTCTAAAGGGGACCCCTCAGAAGAATGTCTGGGCTTATAAAGATATGTGGGCAAAATGCCATATAAAAGTCAATTCTGAATTAACGCTCACGAGGTGGAATTTCTGCTCACCCAGGTGACATTTTGAGTCGAGCTGGACGACTTCCCACCACCTGAAAACTCGACATGGACTGCCAAAACCGCGTCGCTCTTTTCCCATGTGAATCTTATCTTCTTCAAGACCTTTACATCACCGCTGACAACATGACATTGAGTCCTGGCCAGGCTGCCAAGTGCCCTGGTGTGATGTTACACAACATGTCCAAGCTCTTATCATCTCGGATCTTGAGTACTGTAGCTCCCCTCTAGCTCAGGCTGCCAAAACCTTCACTTCAACCCCAGTAATAAGTGAACACTGTGGCCTGCCTCTTCTTTAGTCTCAACAAATTTGTAACACAGGCTGTCAACGTGAAGCGCAAGAAAATACACCATCAAGCTAGAGAAATTCAGGATCAGATCCTGCAAGAGAACAGAAACCCGCAAGTCTTGACAACAGAGGTTAAAGAGCAAACAGTGGCAGCTAATTTGCTTTACAAATAAGTATACTGAATTATGCAATAACACAGTGCTAAAAAAAATGTGTCAAACAAAATGTTTGCCAAAATCCAAGTGTGTATTGCGAGAAAGATTTGTGTAGGGATGAAAGGGAGCTCATAATTTCTCTGGAGTGCGCTTGTTAAAAGAGTAGATAAGTCACTGAGCTCTGTTTTATCTCCCTGGATGACAACACATTAAGCTCCATATGGCTGCAGGCTGACGACAACATGCACTCATTGGCGGCTTTTCCTGTTTTAGAGGCCTGTTTCAAATACAGATCGGAGCCCACCTTCACCCTAACATATAACCAGCAAACCATCATATTTATAAAGCAACTTGCAACTGCTCACTTTAATACCTCATCAGGCTTTAAGTAGAATACTGCACCAATCACATAACAATCCACTCTGTAGGCACAACTACGAACACACAGCCTATTAAAACAAATGCTTTTACTTCCCTCTTATACTGTACGAGCACTTCAGATCATCATAATGGACAGTGTAATGTTCAGGCTTCAAGAGCAAAACAAAGAGTGCAGAGATGCACAGTATGATAATTGAGAGTAAAAATAATACATTTAATACATTAAAAATACAATAGGAATACTGATTTGAAGCACTGGCATAATTGCCAATCTGATGCTTAGGGAAAATGCCTTCCTATATTGGACTGTAGCAAAAGCTCTCATAAATTCCACTTAATTGCACTCAGTAACTCTAATAATAAGCCTGGAATTATTCCAGACATCAGACACTAAAATAATATCTTTTGTTATTGTGGCCAAGAATGGTTGCCAGGATAACAAGTATATTTTTATTCTCACTGACAAACAAAAGAGGAGCACTTGCAGTAGGTGCCCATGGTCACGACTACATAGGATGTTAGGTGTAAACTCTAACACCACTGATGAAACACCTTTCCATGTAATGGAGTCATGTGCCTCACTGTATGTATTACTTTGCAGTACCTAAAGTGTGTGTTTCCTGCCACCAATGTGCTTTTCTGTGAATGTGATTCTACGATAGCTGAGAGAGCTCAGCCCATTGCACCTTAAGGCTCAGTCGACACAGGAAGCGTTTCAGCAAAGTTTTCAGTCGGCTGCCTCACATGCATCTGACCGGACAGATGCGCTTCTATTTTAATGCATACAGCTGTCTACACAGGCTGCGTAATGGCTGGCATGTCATTTGTGCTATAAACGCGTCACCATGACCCCAAAGCTTATTTTTAGGCTTAAATTCTATTTTCTTCTTTGCACATAACTACAGTGACTGTGTGCATGGGCTCTGAGCGCTGCCAAAATGCTGGGGTGACCTACACTCAACACTGTGCCTGAAAGCATCCTGTGCAGACACTGATGGAGCACTGAAGCTGCTGCTGCTCTGCTAACATGCTGCTTTCACCACGCAGGCTGCGTAGACAGTGTGTTACAGTAATGTCATGGTTACAGGTTGTCATTTTGATTGGTTGCCAGTCGTCAAGAATGAGCCAATCAGAGGGCAGACACCAAGAAAGAGTAGAGGATGTAGAGAGGAGCGTGGCATGCTGCTGATAGCGTAACTCTTTTCGCTGAGACCGTGATGGATAATGAACGACAGCCCATGTCCCTGAAGCATTTTGGTGTAGTTTCCGTTACCCTAAACGAACTAAAACCAACGGCAAGTCAGTGCACGGTTGGCAACACAAGAAGAGGACCGGGCTAGGCCAACCACAAGTGGCAAGTGCGAGTGGAGTTGCAGGGAACAAGTGGAGCGGCTGTGGAAAGCTAGTCAAGCTCTCCGAGGTTCAGATGAGGCCTGCATCCTTTTCTTGTTGGCAGCAACTGAGGCCTGTTGTGTTGTGGCCTGCTACTAGCTTCTACAGCCATAAAGCTTAGTGGCACTTAAACCTGTGGCGTGACAGTAAGAAAACACAATTAAATGGACAAAACAGAAAAAAAGATTAGAATAAACTACAACTAAATGTAAAATACTTAAAAATACAAGCAAAAAAACAAGACTAGGTAAAAACCTAGTATTTGGCTGACTGCGTATGGTCAATGTGCTATATTGTGACCAGCGGTCGTGTCTATAATGTGAATTCCTGGACATTAAATGTTCAACTGCAATTTTCTGTAGTGGTCCTAGTAATATTTGTGCTTGAAGTGTATTGAGGTAGAATATCACCAAGAGCGGATATTTCATTTCATTGTTGCGGGGGACAATAAACATAAACATTTCTTCAGTGCAATTCTTGAAGGGGACACCAAAGATGTCGCCAAAAGCACTGTTGTGACAGTTAATAATTTATTAAATGTATATAGAGGAAACACAAATTACTACTACAGTTTACTGTGGAATGTCTGTAACCTCGGCCAAAGATGATTTATTAATTTGTTAAGAGGGAAAGCCCCTCTGTACTGTTTAGATTTTTTTTAAAAGTTACAGAGGGTTGCAACTTTTAGGTTTTCAAAAAACCAACAGAGTGATGGGTCTGCTGGTCAACAAACCTTCTTCCATTAGCTGACGGTGCACCCCATTCTCCAGCCCGGTGTCTGTTTACCTGCCTCGCCTGCTTTTCTTTTCCTTAATAAATATCTGACTGCACTCATTTCTTTAAATTGTGCTGTTAACTTGAACTGACTGGATTTTGTAATGCGCGCAAGTGAGAGAGAGAGAGAGAGAGAGAGAGAGAGTATTTACAAAACAAATGCGTGTATTGAAGAAGTGGATCAGCTGATTGATCGCAGAATGTTTTGTTTTATTTTGTGAAGTGGGATATCACAGGTTCGAGCGGACGAGTCAAAACGTGACAAAGCAGCGTTCCGAGTAAGTTATGAATAACTTACAGAAATATTACGTGCAATAGTCCATCTTCCACCTTTTATTCTCCTCTCTCTCTCTCTCTCTCTCAAACACACGCCGCGGCGCTCAGTCCATGTCTCTGTCCTTGTTTCAGTCCTGACAATAGTGCTACTATATTGCATAAAGTTGGCGGTTTGTGGGTCGGGTCAGGTTTGGATGGTTGATTGACACATATTTTTGTGGGTCAGCGGTGCGGATTGGCTGTCACAACAAGTCGGGTGGGTACGTGTATTAAAAAACCTTGACCAGCGCATCACTATTAAGGGTTGTACAAGCGTGTTCAAGGACTACTGTGTGTGGGGTTTGGCGGATAGGAGTCAGTGGACCAAACCACTGTGAGGCATATGAGGGGGGACACAACCTTTCAAAACTTAAAAACGTACTGTTTTGCATCTATAATTAGCACAAGTGCTTTCTGTGCATATTATTATATTATTTACAATTATACAGTTATGTTTACAATGATATATTGAGGGGGACAACTCATGTTTTTCCCAAGGGGACCCCTCTCCAACACTCAGCTGACCAATCATGTAACTTCATCACTCAGTCACTCACTCACTCAGTGACAGACTTTTGGGTTTGTAGGGCTGGCCCTCTGCAGTCCAGCCAAAAACATTCATCAGTTTGATAACACAGGCATCACTGGAAAACCCACTAATTCTCTCCCTAATTTGCATTTTCTATTAGCACAGCGCTAGTCAAATTCATCTTTAAATGTTGCTTATGTACCCAAGACAGCTGTATAGTTGCACTAACTGAATGTTTTTTTCTCTTCTCAGATCTACTTAGATGGATGTGTTTCACTGCTGTACTGCGACAGACGAATAGTAAACAAATCAAAGTGAGGCTCATGACAAGTGTCACACGAGGTCAGAGATCAAGGCAAAGTTAAAAAATAGTGGCACCACTGAAGTATCTCAGGAACAATGCCTGCAGGGGCTGAATGGGGAATTTGCTGTGTAATGCTATAATTTCAAGGTTCCTTTATTCACAGTGGGGATTTTTTTTTTCCATTTTCCATCCATCCATTTTCATTTTTTTAAATTTATGATTGAAGCAATACCTATTTCATTTGAAAATGAAGGACAGCAAAGGACACCGGTACATACACACCCACACACAGACACACACAGACACACACACAGGCTCCAGTGAAAGAGCACGATTAAATCATTTTTTCATCAAGACTGCAGGCTCCCCAATGACACATAGTCCAATCTGGGATCATCACAGCAAGCAAGCAAACATACAGATGACAGAGAGGTCCTGAATGGAAAATAGTCATAACGCCTGTCTAACAAATATTCTGTGGAGTAAAATAATGCAGCCGAGAGAAACATTACTGTGAAACAGTCGAAGAGGAACAGCTTCAGACTGGGGCTGGAAAGTAACACACTTAGACCTCTATTTCCTGTTGGGGCAAAGACAGCAGTAGCACAAACCCAGTTGCAATGCAGTCTTTGTTGGACGCAGGTCTGTTCTTTTGTGCTTGTGCCTGTTTGGTAAAAGAATGGCTTCAAATGAACCATCCTGCACTATGGTAGATGGAGAATGTGTTTATGCAAATCAGGCAGCAAAGTGCAATTTCAGTTCTCCCTTTAGCATGAAATTTCAGTTGTGTTTCAGGTCGCTTACACCACCTCTTATCGCAAACACAAGCACAAAGAGCAATTTTTGTAGCTTAATTGAGTGGCCACACACACAGACCTCTACAAAATAAAGCGCTTTAATGTATGTGATATAGGCTTTGTCGCTTTCACTTTGATTTACATTTTTCATCCGGTTCAGTGCATGTAATTATACAATCCAATAATCAATCAATCCAGTAAATGCATATCTAATACCATTTTTAATGCAATTGAGGCCTTCGCTCGGTTAGATTAATGGTTGATTCTTGGAAATAATGTCACCCACATCTCTTTGTTCTCAGGTCTTTCCTTCCAGCTGATTAAATACTGTTGCCATTATACAGCAGTAAGGCGCTTTTTCCAACTGCAGTTTGTGATCTGAGTACGCGTGGGTCAGACAGCATGTGCACCTTGATAATTAATTACACAGCGCCAGGATCTAACAAAATAGGCACAAGACCTTGTTGTGCATTTGTGCACAACAGACTGGCGAGCTCCTCCATGCAGATTCAAGATTGAAGCATGAAATTATTTGCAGCATAAGACGCATCCTGAATATGCATCTTGACTTACTCTCTTGACACTACTGTATGCCCTCTAGATAAACTTTTCTGTCATGTAAACTGAAATATTATGGGGAGATCCCCGTTTATGCAGAGTTTATTGCTAAACTCACAGTATTTGCAGGATTGGTATTATTAGGCTCATGTAAAAGTACCCAGATATGACTGACTGAAAAACCTATGTGTTAATGACTTAATTAAACAAGAAATACAGACAGAAATAATGAAACACAAGTTACTGTAATGTCACTGCTCTTGGAGAGGTTTTTCTGATGAGAGCCTGACCTGGACTCTCCTCCTCCTCCTGGCTCATTAGAAAACTGTCTGCTGCAATTAAAGGAGATGAGAGGAGCCGATGTGATTGGTCATTATATTGAAGCTCGCCCCGACTCCACCTTCTGATACTGTATTCCTCCTACTAATAATGTGCTCATCCTGCTCTGTGCCAGGGCTGCACTTCTGCCTCTGGTCACCAAAATTGGAAAAATTAATTGGTCGCACCTTTCTATAACTGCGTGTGTGTGATGACAACGCAGTAATAAGGCTGCAGGCTGGCTCCAAACACAAATCCAATACAGACTTTGCACCACAAAGCAGAATCGAACAGATCAAAACAGCCGTTCTGTGCATGTGTTCGCCAGCGTGTGTGCAGCCGTGTGTGTGTGTATATTTGTGTGTATTCAGTAAGACGTAACATCACAGCTGCAAGTTCGCTGCCTCAAGACATAATCACAGAGTGTGTGTGTGTGTGTGTAGTACTGAGGCAGGGAGACGTTTCCAGCTACACACACGTAAAAAACTTTTGAGTTTTTATATTAAAGCTTAACTCATTATACACAAATGTTACAGCCATGTTTTGATTTGGATTTTCCAACATATTCTGTCAACAACTGATAATGTCAGGGATGAAGTCATAGAGCATTTTATGGTTCCGGGTTTCAGAAGAACTAGGCATCTTGAGATCAGAAACTCTAATTACTCTGCAGCTATCAGCAAACCACATTCATCTTGGGTCTTTCAGACAAATCAACACACTAACTATTGTGCTGCCACATTTGCATCATGGCAGGAAATTAAAGGATTTTGTACACACATAGAAGAATTACAGGCTTACAAATTGTAATATTTTGGGCAAACAAAACGAGCAGTAAGCTCAAACAAAATGATTAATATAAATTCCCGCTAGTACACTTGACTTACATGTGTTGAAATTATTCTATTCTATGTTTACGTTCCACCATGATTCTTTATACTCCATTTTGCTTTTGTATTATGTTGTTGTATTTATTGCTTTATATTTCACCCCTGTGGTTTAATCCTATCCCACAGTATATTACTTCAGATACTGCAAAGATCCAGTTTCCCCATGAGGATCAATAAAATTTCATATTGTCTTATCTCATCTCATATAGTCAGCGACATCTGCGGACTTGGTTTGGAGCTGTTGTCCACTTTACTGTCATCTACTGACATGTGCGCACACACACAGACACACACAAATAGCTTGCCTGCACACACACACACATAGGCGTATTTGTACGTTTTGTACTTGCCCATCAGCAGGAAATTTGTTATTATACTTCAAAACCATCAAGTACCATTGTATGAAAGACCTGGGGGAAGTGTGTAAAGCATGGGCAGGGCCGATAACAGAGCAATTACATGAAAAAAGAGAATAATATAATAGAAGAGGCGGGCAGACGTAAAAAGGTGTGAAAGAATGAAAGACACTGAAAGAGTGAAGTGAAAGAAAGGCTAAGAGGTAGAAAGAGGAAACAGGCTTCTCTCCCTGAAACGTGATTTGCTGACTCCCGTGTGGTAATGATGCAGCGATGAGACAAGTAGGACAGACCACAGACCACTTCTTTCTCTTTCTGTCCCTCTCACAGTTTAATTACCACTCATCACAAACACACGTGGCTGGTGATTGGCACTGAGACTCAAGATCGGTGCCGTGTTTGTCTCTTGTGCAGCAGGACTCATTTCTAGCACTAATGACTTAGCGGGCTCTTCACAGATGTTGGAAATAATGGAGCTGTCATTGTCCAAACTCCAAGAAAGTCCTCTAACAGAAATCACAGCGACTTCCTCTCTCCCTTCTTTCTCCCCCTTTTTTCTGCGTCTCCCCTCTCACTCTCATTACCCTGTTTTCATATCTTCTAGATCAATATCCACTCGTCAGCTTTTCATTTGTCTGTCGCAATCGCTCTTCCCTCGTCTCCTTCCCTATTTCTCTCCACCCTGACCTCTCCGCTCACTTTCCATTCCCCTCGTTTGTGTCGGGCTGTTGACACTCTGTTTGAGAACAGAGATTAGCATTGTGTTTGTTTGTCTCTGCGAGCGCCTGGATTCATTTCTCACACTAATGACCTGGCTGGTTATTAATGGATGATAGCAGTAATGGAGCTGTCACTTTCAAAACTCTTCTGTTCGGTTCCCGTCCTCCCTTCCTCTCCCGCTATGTTCTTCTAATATTTCATTCACTTCTATCTCTCCCACTCCCCTGTACACTATAAGTTCAGTATATGGTCACATCAATATTTCACTACTGTCTCTCCATTTATGTTGCTGTATATTCACAGGGATACATGCAGCTGCTATATATAGGCCTATTCTTGTTAGATGTGCTGTTATTAACACAATATTAGTGCCTTAAACAAAGCATGATTTTCTGCAAAAGACGATACCAAGGGAACTCTACATCATTCTAACCATCTATATTTGTTCCAAGTTTAAAAATCACCATCAAACCTCAGTAAATGTACATGAGCTTTAAAACGGTTGTATCAAAAGTCACAGTAAAGGATATATGCACTGATAATAATCAGCTTGGGTTTGTTTGTGTACCAGCTATAAGTTACTGATATCACTGAACCTGTCCCAAAGCTAAATGTAATGCTATTTCAAAGCAGTTAAGTAAACATATCATATTGAGTGAGTATGCAGCACAATCAGAGGCAAACACTGGGTCCAATGTTGTCTTAAAACAAAGAAAACACCTCTAATTCAATCTTTAATCTCATTTACAGCTATTCACATGATTTTATTTGGCACTTTTGTCCAAAGCAACTTATTTTTAGCAACATAACTTGGGGGTCAGTGTCTTACTCAATGACACTTTGACATGTGGATAAGAGGAGGTGGGGATTAAACCCTAAACCTAACTGTCATTGGCCAAACTACACCTGAGCTGCAGCCTTCCTCTGATTGTTTCTGAAGTGGCACATTTAACCAACTTGCTATAGATTATTATACTTCTGTGTCATGAATACAGCAGGAGATGTCTACTCCTGTACAGCATGAAAAGTCTAATTTTATGCATCACCAGTAACTCATAGCTTTGATAGGGACTTTCTATTACTTGGATCGCATCCATCCATGATATAAAGACGAGGTTTGTACAGAGGCAAAATAAAGTGGCTCCTCTTGATAAATAAACTTTACAGCCTGTTGGTTCAGATTGTGTTTCGGAGGTAAACATTGTGCTGGTGGGAAATGGTTATAGTATACTGTACTGAAACATAAAAGCATAAATGAATAAAAACTCCAAAGTGCAATATTTACTTAGTTTATCATCTCATAACCTGTTCAAAACCCTGCAAGGACTAAGAACTTAACTGGCAGGGTTCAGATGTGTAATATTTTTTTTCATAATATTTCTACCGAATATATTTTTCTAATTATAGTACATGTATCAGTATAATATTATGAGGAATGTTTGATTTGTACCCTTGCGCATCCTGCTGGCTTTTCAGCCTGTGTGTCGTGTCCAGAGGTTCTCCAAATAATGGTGAGATCTGTTTGCCAGTGGGATATTCAGCAGCGTGAACGTGTGGTTTCATCATCACTTAAGTCAAAACAATGCCGAGGTGTTATCGTCCGATTGCGCAAGTTAAGAGAAGTTAAACTGGAGGCCATAGAGTTTCTACTGTCTGTAGTGAAATCAAACTGTACTGTGAGTGTGGAGACTCAGGGGAGAGCTGAGCACAGAGCTACAAATCTCAGCTGCCACACTCAAGCCTGGAGGCCAATACTGTAGTAACCAAGGCTGTACCTGTTAAGACACATCCAAACACACATACACGCTCAAACTCGACAAACCATCTCGCCGGCGGCACTGATCTGTGTGTGTGCGTCTGTATGTGTGGATGTGTTTATGTGTGTTACCCAGGTTTAAAGAAACGGCACAAATCCCTGCAGTCATAATTGCACACCAACCAAAAAAACATACATGTCGCCACACACACACACACACAAACACACTCACTAAAATGCAAGCATTACGTTTTGTGCTGCAATTTGCTGTTTGACAGCTATCAGAGACATATTTTTTTAGATGGCTCCATGATTAGAGCTTAGCCTCAAACACACTAAACAACAACACAATAAACACATAGAATTACAGACTTACCTGTTGTTCCATCAGTGAAAGAAAAGGATCAGGTAAGACATGAAAGGAAAACAGCAAAATAATGTTAGGTTACAAAATGACATCCTACCGCTGTTTGTTTGGCACACACACTAAACACACACACAGGGCCGTGTTTTGTGCACAAGCAAATGCTCACACAATCACCGCATGGCTACAGAGAAGTACTAAAATCTGTTATTCCATCAAATCACCATCTGGTACAAGGTTGCTATTTCATTGCTTTTATCTTCATCCTAACAAATAATTAAGTGCAAACACACATATGCCACACCAGTGTTTCATAAAGGCTGTGTTCAAATGTGTGAGTGTGCCCTGGAATAAGTTGTTCTCAAAGTTAGCGGTAATCAGATCACACCCTGCTGTATTTAACCAGAATTTTCTTTCCCTCACTGTTGGAAACAGTGAGGGAAAAGTATATGCCGAGTATATTCCGAGCACACAAGCACACACATACACAGTGCCCACACCTTCACAAAATGTTGACTTCTACTTTGACCTTTGCTGCAAAAGTGTGAAACTAGGCCAGCTTTAAAATCTGAGTCTGGAAATTGTGACCCTTTCTCACTCCCTTGCTGAGTGCCCTTGTTAAACCAGGATGGGGGTGGAAGTGTAAGAAATGTGAATAAGGCACACACAAACACACAAACACTCACACACACAGCAGTCAGATAAGCTACTGACTTTTGAACTTTGAGGCACAAATAATGATTTGAACAAAATATTTCAGTGTAAAGCTATTCATGAAGTGAGTTGAAAAAAGGCTCAGTTGTCTTCTCACACGTCTAGCAAAGCCATCTCCACTGCAAACCTCCTTCTCACCACGATCACTGCTCTCTCACAGTGGATGAAAGAATGTATACACGGCGACTGCACGAGTGTCCCATATTCAGCAATGAAACGAGGCGGACCTTCTTACTGTAACTTGTATCACGAAGTTTCAGCCATTGCCCCAAAACAACATGTTGACACAATGACAAAGCCCACTAGTGGCCATAGTAATTATGACGGGAGCAAATGAGGAAGTCAGATGACGTTGTTACAGGGGGGTTGGGGGGGTTTAAACATGACCACAGTTTCGCTAATTTCAACCACATGATCATTATTGTCACCATGACGACAAAGGTCCCCTAACGTTAAAGAAGTAGTCATTTTAACTCAAACCATGATCTTTCCCTAAACCTGTAAGTCGCTGATGTGCCTAAACCTTAACCGTAGCGTTATCACAGATTTATTTTCAACAGTGACTTGTAACAGTTTTGGAAGGCACTGAAAATGATGTTATCCTGCCGATAGGGTCGTCTGATGAGAAAACACTTCTATGCATCGTTCTAGACGGAATGAACTAATAATGTATTTTGTTGTTTAATTTGGAGGACTTGTTGTAAATAGCCTAGATTTATTGTGGGGATTATAATTAAAGTCTGATACAACCCGATCACGCACAATACATATGTATTGTTGTGGTGGTGCTATCAAAGGGAGAAATCCAACACTTCCATTAACTTCTTGCATCGACCATAAATTCAGCTTTAGCCAATGCCAGATATTAGACAGTCATCATAGCTAGATAATTCAGTTCCTGTGTCCCAGGAAGTGAAACAACTAAAGCTCAGCTGACGGAATCTCAGGTCTGGCAAACAGCATGCTGAGTGCCATATGGGCACACACACACACACACACACACAAATACAGGCACACATGATGAAAAAAAGTACATTCACTGGAGGAGAGCTGCAGAAACTCTCACCCACTCTCTCTTTCTTCGAAGCCAGACAGAGAGAGTCAGAGTGGGTTGGTATTGGCTGTTTCCATCTAAATGTCAGAGCTCTCACCATGAAAAGTTGCAGTAATAAAAGTAAAAAGACATACAAGTAAGGGGTCGTGAACATTTTCATTTGAGTGTGTGTGTGTGTGTGTGTGTGTGTGTGTGTGTGTGTGTGTGTGTACCCTTAATTACTTGTGTTTAAATCAAAGCCCAATTAGTACTGCATTTTCGGGGCTACTTCCAATACCTATATATGTAAGAGATAAAGATTTATTGGCCAGTGTTTGCTTTTAACATCATCACAAAACATAAACTTCTGGCAAGGATCCCTCAGATTTTACAGCTTAACAATTAACTTTATGATCAAAGTTCACAGTAACAGTAAATACAGGATAACCGCTAATTTTGAACAGTAAAATTTACTGGAAATTAAATGATAATAAAGAACTATTACTATTACTATTACTATTACTGTTATTACTGTTATTAGTGTTATTATTATTATTATTATTATTATTATTATTATTATTATTATTATTATTATTATTAAGTTTAACACTGAAAATCTCAGTTATTCTGCTTTGTCAGGCGTGTGTAGGTGTGGTTTGATCAGATTTGATTGACAGTGGCCTGGAAACATAAGCAAACCACCCACTGACTGTCACCAGATTTTGATTCAAATGTTGCTTGCAAACAATGTCTCGTATGAAATAACTAAAGCTGTTCTAACTTTGGCAGAAAATGTTGTGTTCATGTGCGACATGTGTCACTCACAGTAAAAAGGTGAATGAGAAAATAGGTTTTCAGAGCCTTTAATGGCCCGTATAGACAGGCGGAATGATTACAACGATGGATAACGCTTCATTTTGCATATCTTCCAAAATATGCTGCTGACATTATATCTGTGATAAGCAAATATTGGCTAACCATATCCGCCTGTGAATATATATCAGTCAGGTCTACTGCAGTTCAAACTGAAAGTTCTGGCTAAACGAATCCCATAATAAGTTAAAATGGCGCCATCCAAAGTGAAGCTGTGTCTGCCAGTATTGGCAGGGATGGACCCGTTTTATCTGTCAGTTCCAGATAAAAGAAGCTCCCAGTATTGATCAGCAGCATCCCAGCTCACCTTATTATCCAACTCAAAATCCATGAGAAAGTCACGGGAAACATGCCAAAGGCTGGTGCTTTCAAGGTTACACACACACACATACACACACACACATACACACACACACACACGCACACACACACACACAAACCAAAGGCAGAAAGAGAGAAGAGGGGAGGTTTAAAGGGACAGACCTTATTCCATGCGGGCTGCTGGGTGTGTGGCTCATTAAAATGTGATTGAAGCTGCAGCTCAGAGGCTGACTCAGCTGAGTTTAATTAAAGCTGTCAAACAATTCTTGTGTCACCCTCCAACATGCATATGCATAGATGTATTCATTTCCACACCCACACCCATCTCACTCTGTCTCTCGCACTCTCAATTGAAGTGTGACATTCGCATAATCAAGCTGCCTTTATTCATCCCGAAGACATGACTGGCCATTTGGCTTCGCTATTCTTCCCATGTCTTTCCCCCGCCCACTGCTCGATCACTGGGACTGCCGTTGTCAACACGTGCAACGTGCCTGTATCGCCACAACCGTACAGGAGTGGGAGATGGAGAGAGAGAGGAGACTGGTGAGTCCATCGCTCTGGTTGTTATTAAGTGGGAGGGTTTCCAGTCTTCAGAAAACATGACCTGCGGCGCCGTAGCTATCACTGAAGACACTGATCTCCAGACCTCTGTCATTTTCCCCATAAAGAATAAAACTGAATTGTTTCAAAACCAGAACAAGGAGCTGTTCTACTACTCAGTCTATCATCAGTGCCTACGTACTGCTCCACCACACACACATTGAGGCTGGTGAGCTCGTGCATGCCCAATGGGATGAGAGGAACCAGGTGAATTCTGTCTGTATGGATTTTGATGTGTAACATGATTAAAGTTATGGACATTTTAACAGTAATTAGCCTGCTGTACATAACAAGTAATACTGTATGTATTGCATCACATCTGTGCCAACACAGTGGTCTTACTGAAATGAGACCTTTTTTACCTCATGGTGACCAAGGACTGTTCTCAGTTTGATGTCTTTCTGCTGAGGCATTACATGTAAATATAATTTGAATATTTGCTGTTAATTCAATTTTGTTTTGGAAGACAGCACATGAAGATTGAGTTGGCAGGAGTCTTCTAGGATACTAATTGAATAAAACAAAATACTCCATGGGAAGTGCAGAATGAAGTATTTTTATCCTTAACAAAACAGATTGGATGGTGAATCCTTAATACTGAATGAAAGCCTGCATGTAGTTTCACCAGTCGTTTGTTCTGCCCATTTGTGTGTGTGTTTGTCAGTGCGATTTGCTCTCATGAGATTACTGGTTATCATTACAGTCTGCTCATTTAAATTTAAATAACATGTTGGCACTTTCCATGCACCTTGGTAGCACGGTGTCCCATGATGACCCATTAAAAACTCAAGCACATACAGTACATTGCAGGACACAACGCATCTTGTTTGTGCAGTTGCGAAGAGTTGTCAAATTGCTTTGCATATGATTCTAATTACCGTATTCACAGACCAGTCAACAACCCCGCAGTGTTTAATTACTTTGCTTCATCGTTTTACTACTACTTTACTACTTGGTGCAGATGTAATGGTTTCACAGGGAATAGAGTGTGTGAAATTCATAAGTGAACATCCCAGTCAGGATCCATCTGATGTGATCAGAAGAAAAACTCCTGTAGCAGAATATATTTTTGTCCAATTAGTAACTGTGATATTTCAGTTTGATTCAAGGCACTATCAAGCTTTGTTGAACGGTGCTTTGTGTGCAAACAGTGACACAAATCCTTGTAGTAGAATCAGTAAATAATTAAGTTGCATAATAATATATTTTCATATAATTCAGGTAATCTTTTGTTCGACCGTAAACTGTTGTGTTTATGGATTTGTGTGTCATTTACCTGTAAACAAATCGCTTGCTATCCTCCGGTGTATGTAGCTGGATCATGACTCTGAATAAAGCACAGAGATGTGAGATTCCAAATCCCCCAAGATCTGTGTGTGTGTTTGCTTTGCAGATTGTGTTGTAAAAACATCGGAAGCCAAATGGAGAGTCAGAGAGACAGGCTTAGTATGAGTGGTGGATGCTGAAGGAGCTGGTGCTGGTGGCTTACTGTACATGTGTATTAATGCTTTAGGTAAAAAGAAAAAAAAAGCTCTAAAAATGTTAAATTGTACTTAGAGTCCATTTATTAATCCCACTTTGTACATTCATTTATTATTTTTTAAAAACGAATGTCACTATGACACTTCAAATTCAACTTCCATTTTAGCCAGCCAAGTACACAGTACTATTACTCCTACCTACTCCTCTGTAACTACATTTATTCTAGAAATACTAAAAATGAGACATCACCAAATGACTTTTAAATTAGAGTTTCTCCTTCAAACCTGTATCTATGTGTTCAAAATCAAAAAGTTTAAATAGGATATAAGGGATAAAAACACCATCTGGCTTAAATCTGGTTACTCATGTCTCTCTGGGTTTGAAAGTCAGCCTGAAACAGGACGTCCAGCCAGCTGTTACTCTGACAACACTATGGCACCTGACTGAAGAGTGGTTGTGTAGTGCCAGCGAAAATGGGCAAGAAGTTGTCAGTGAACGGCTAAAACTAACTCCAATGCCACCACAATCGCCCAGATCAACAGCAGTCCATCTCTCCAAGGGGTTAAAGTAGAACGCTGTGCCCAATACTGTGTTTATCCACTTGAACTTTTCTGACCCTCAACACAGAGCAGAAATGACTCACTCGTCACACTCCGACAGCAGAAACACACCAACATGGAGAGCAACAATAAATGGGATTCTTTCCCATTAAGAGTGGACAGCAACAACATGGCGCTGACCGTGGTGCTGAAATGTAATGCCTGGATTACAGATGGGGGACTCATGTAAATACTCATTTCTAACCTGCCACTCTCAGAGAACATGCATTACACAAGAGTGTGTCCGTCCAGCAATTATTTTGGTCCAGACTGAAATATCTGAACAACTATTGGATGGATTTTTGGCTTTTAGTGACATGTCTTGACAACTGTTGGATGGATCACCATGCAATTTGGTAGAATCAATTATGTCCCCCTCAGGATGATTTTTAATTACTCTGGCAATCTTTTAACTTTTCCTCTAGTGTCATCATCAGGTCAAAATTGTAGTTTGTCCAGTTCTTTGGTTTATGACCAAATACTTTAATACCAAATACAATACTAATGACACCCCTATAGTTCATGTTTAGTGCTAATTAGTAAATGTAAGTAATGTTAGCAGGTGTTAGCATAATGGAAAGTGCCACTGTGCAGCCTCACAGAGCTGCTAGCATGGCTGTAGACTCTTAGTCTTGTCATTTTGGGAGAGCTGATGCGAGAAACAGACAAATATGGGGAGACAGAGAGAGAAAAGGGTGGAATGTGACAGCTGGAAACCAAGGTTGTTTTACTAACATGATATGAATCTTAGACCACTGGGCCACTAGAAACCCTAATTTAAACAGCTCTTCACAGAAACAGTCAGAGGAAGCAACAGTCTTCTGGTACAGTAGCTTCAGTTTCACTCAGTTTCCAGCAAGTCTTGGGAGAAACGAACACTTTCTAATTACATTACCCAGAGGGCTATTGGTTTAACTGCCCACACACACATACAGAGAGTCCATGACTTTACATGCAGTATTCATTCAACCCCTCGGGGCTCAACTGTTCATTGCCATTACCTACAATTCCCAAGAGTTTGTCTGTCATAAACAAGGACCAGGGAGTTACTTTTTGTAGAGAACTACAAAATGATGCGTTGAGGAATATGGAAAGGCACTAAAAGCTACGAGGAAATGATCTGCCACATCTTCGTGTCAATCTCTCCCCTCCTCTCTCTCTCTCTCTTCCCCCCACTCTCTCCTTCTCTCTCCCAGGAGCATCACATGAGCTGCAGTATAGCAGAAACCTCCTGAATTATTGAAGCAGACAAGACATCTCTCAAACCCACACACACACACTCACACACACAAACGGTAACTGTATCCCTGCCCTCAGGGGGAAAATGAGATAATGACCAATTCAATCTGACATGGTTTTAGAGACCATAAACATCAGAGTGAGAGAAAGAGAGGGAGGGGGAAGAGAGATGCTGACACTGATCGAAAGGAGGACTGGAGAGGTGGGAAAAAGAAAAACAGACTGCCTATGATTTATTTCACACTATGATGCTCAGGGTTGGGAGGACTACTTCCTAATGTGATCCGAGCAAGACGGCCCGCTTGTAAATAAAACCGGCTGCGTTACACAATTGATTAGCCTGCCCCCGAAAACACGATACGTAGCCGAACAATTTATTCAAAAGAGCAATCTGTAATTTGAATGCTGTTTGTATGATCATCTGCATCAGCTATCATGATGGGCAAAGCAATGATCGCGTCCATCATCTCAATAACAACGACTGTGATTACAGGGAACAAGCAGAGGCAGACACATACAATCAATCAATGCATGAAGCCGCTTTATAAATCACAAGATATACAGTAACGTCATTACATGATGGTGTAAAGAGGAAAATGTTGGTCCAGAGTGTGACAGCAACATACTGCAAGATACAGATGATTATTATTAATAATAACATTAATATTAGTTTTAACTTTAAATTTAATTATTATAGGTTTCCTGTGTGAAATTTTAATCTGAACAGTCAGATAAAAAATGTAGAGGAGTAGAACTATAAAGTAGCTTAAAATGGAAAGACTCAAGTAAAGTACAAGTACCTCAAAATTGTACCTAAGTACGGTACCTGAGTAAATGTACTTTTTAGCAATGCTAGCCATAGTTCTACGAAGGCAGTGTTGGTCTGTCTGTTGGTCGGTCAGTCCACCATTTTGGTCCAGACTGAAATCGATTGGTATGAAATTCTAATAGCTTTGGTGATGCCCTGATTTTTTCTCTAGCACCACCAGCAAGTTTTTATTTTTGTTTTTTATTGAAATATCTCGACAACTATTGGACGAGTTGCCATGAAATTTGGTACAAACATGCACGGTCCCCAGAGGATGAATTGTAATCACTTTGCTCCCCCGGCCTTTTATCTAGCGCCATCATCAGGTCAAAATTTAACTTTGTCCACATCTTAGGTTTATGACCAAATGCCTATAAAGCTAATGACATTCCCATCAGCCTCAGCTGTACTTCGTGTTTAGCACTAATTATCAAATGTTAGCATGCTAACACGTTGAACTAAGATGGTGCATATAGTAAACATTATACCTGCTAAACATCAGCATGTTATCAACGGAAGAGACACCAAAACCAAAGGAAGAGAAGCCGTGACGTGCCCCACTTCTGTGTGCCTCTGCGTCCAAGCACCACAAGATAACTTATCCCTTTTTGCAGTCAAAAATAATGTCAACATAAAAAAATGCCCCCTTTTTCCTCAAAAAAAGGACATCCTAATTACAGAGTTTATCTTTATTGCTGTATAAAATATACATTTTGATTTCAGATGTCTATTGGGTAATATTCCAGAGTCATCCTCCAAAAAAAAAGGTTTAAAGGAAGAGAAGCAATGACTCAAAGAGCAGGGAGCAGGTATGAACCCAAGACCTCACACTCCCAAAACAACAATACTGTCACTGTGCCAACAGGGCCTTCCCATTTTGGCAGAGTAACAAGAGAATAAGGTTGCTATGGCTCATCTCCACTCATAGATTCAACATATAAAACAGATTACAAAAAGACAAATCAAATGCTGGCATGTAGGAAGATGTAGAGGGAGCCAAACCCTGAGGAAGAAACATCTGATCATACACTAGAACCAGCACACAGTGGGGGTGACAGCTTCATTAATCGCTATTTCAACAGTAACGCTCACACAAACACGTACAAAACTATTCTGACATATATATACATCTATATTTTTAGTCTGACGTGCAGACATGATGATCAAAACAAGCTATGCATGTTTTATGCATGAAACTATACACAATTTTCAATTCAGTTCAATTCAAAACATCGGTTGTGACACACACACACACACACACACACACACTGATATCGTCCCCTTCCATTAAAACCAGCTGCTATGGACGTGAATGAAAATCCCACAATTATTACTGACATATGTTGACAGAAAGCTGGCTTCCTGTCATTAGTATAATGTAGATTTTCTAACAATGACTGCAGACATCCATGAAAATGAAATATGGTGGAAATATAGTGAGGACAGCTTGAAGCCATATGGACCACTACAGCATGCAGGGTAATGGCATTTTACTGTAACACTGGAAATTCAATTCAGAATGAATCAGTTTTGGTGCTGAAATTATTAGTCAAATAATCAATTCGATGATCGACAGAAAGGTAGTGAACAACAAAACTGAATTGTTGACATGAATTTTCACTGGGGCCACATTCTGTGTGAGGATATGTGGCTTTTCTCAGTTTCTCATCATTGTAAACTGAATATCTTTGAGACATTTTGTAGACCAAATGATTGATCAATTTATTTTTTTTAAAGTTTATAAAAAAAAGAAAATAATCAATAGTTGCAGCCCCGTTATAGTCATGCTGAATATAGTGTGAGTTGATATTAGATCATTAATAAAATATCTCAATAGATGAACAAAGAATATTGTAGGCAGGGGTGGGCGTGTTGTAGTTTAGCATCAGTTTAGCAATTAACACCAAACACAAAGCACATCTGAGGCTGATAGGAAAGTCATTAGTATTGAAGGCATTTGGTCATAAATCAAAGTTTTTAACAAAATAACATTTTGACCTGATGAAGGCTCTAACTGTGATCCCAGAACTTTTCATTTAGCACCCTCCTCAGGTCAAATTTGTATTAAAATTTACTACAATTTATCCTGGGGGGGGATGTGAATGTCAGTATCAAATTCCATAGAAATCCGTCCAATAGTTGTCAAGACATTTTACTAAAAACCCCAAAATGTCAACCTCATAGTGATAGTAGAGGAAAAGTCAGAAAAAAGTGAGGGGATCACCAAAGTCATTGGAATTCATCCTCTGGTGACCATAAATGTAATGTAAATATGTTAAGTGTAATGTAAATGTAACGTTCATGACAATACATCCAATAGTTAAAGTGGTGGTCAAACAGACCGACGACAAACAGACCGGCATTGCCATCCCTACAGTAGATTCACACCACTGGCATGGCTAAAAGCCCAATATTGCTATAAAGCATTCCTGCTCATTGATTTGAAACATTGTCCGCAATGATCTTACACATCCAGAGATATTAAAGGGGTATGATATATATTGCTCTAAGTAAGAGATCCAAATCCAGAACTAGTGGTCGAGTATATCAGGTTTTTTTCCAATGGTCCGAGGGTGGTTTCTCTGTCTTGGTGAATTTTTAGACAAAAGCAGCAAATCAGACAGCATCTCTTCAAAGAATCAACAGCTTAGCGGGAAAGCTTCATATCGGCGCCAAATAGACCGACAGAAAGACAATCCCCACAGAGAGAGAAGGGAGTTTGGAGGGGCTGCCATGACAAAGCTGACTGATGCACGCACACACACACACGCACACGTTGTATTGATGATGGATTCCACATTTCTCCCATCCTTCCATCCTCCGTCTGTCCATCTGTTGTGCCCACAGTGTTGATGGGCTTCACATTAAAGCTCCTCCTCTTCCTCTCTTCTCCCACCATCTCTCTTTTTTTTCCCATTTCCTCTTTCTTATCGTGAGCCAAAATGACACTGGCAATCCTTTAGCTCTCCTGCTTTGTCTGTCTCTCTCTGTTCTACCCTCCAAAACACACACACACACACACACACACACACACACATTTATCCTGGTCATACGGGACAGTGACCTTTGTCTAGCCTGTGACCGAATTGTCCTCCTATGTGTGTGTGTGCCTGCAAATGTGTGTTCGTGTGTGTCTTCCTGCCTTTTCACACTCTTATTGATTATATCAAGGCTCTGTAAATTTACTGATCGATCTCTCCCAGAGCCTCAGGGTGGATGGGAAGCTGTGTGTGTGTGCATGTGTGTGTTTGTGTGGGCATTCATAAACATGCAGAGACAGCATTTAGAGAGATACGTGAAAATTTTCCACCAGTCAGTTTAAAGAGGCACTGCATGACACAGAAAAATGCACTTGCAGCTGGAACTATGCAATACTTGTCCCTCTCCACGCACACAACCACAATCCTTCAGTGCAGAGATTATAATCAGCATTTTCTCATTTGAAATCAATAGCTCAGAGTGAGAAGTATGCATGCAGGAGGAGAGCATGGAAAAAGAAACGGGATGAAAGGAGCAGAAAGTGTGAGAGAGAGAAGGTTTATTTTGAAGGGCACTGTTTCATCAGGAATTAGTTGAGAGTAAAATGAGAGAGGGAAGAGCCAGCAGAGAGTGGAGACGATAAACGGTATGAAGAGAAGGTATAGAGGCAGCTTAAGAGGAGAAAGAGAAATGGAGGACAGAGCAGGGGAGAGATAAGAAAGAATGACAGGTGTCCCGCCAAGTCTTTGCTCAATTGACGGAAATACTGTGCGTCTGCTGGGGAGTATTCACTCACAGGGTTTGTGTGTGTGTGTATGTGTGAGAGAAGGTGAAGGTGACTCCAGGGTTCGTCTTGTCTAAGCTGCTTCTCTAAACCGCACCCCGCCCCTCCCCCCCAGCTGTCCAACCAGCCAATCAGGACACACACATCCACACCAGGGAGCAAACATAGATATAACAGAGGACAACCAGTTAATCTGGATGCCGCGGGAAGCTCCCAGGTGTGAATGTGTTCACCGTGAGGCAGAGCGGGCCTGAAAAAGAACGTGCAGGCTCAGCAAAACCTTTCTCCTCCTTAAATGCAAAAGGGGTAAAACATGTAAAACAAGCTCACCGACCAGCTTTGGTATGAAAATAACAGTGACACTGCAGCTGCTTCCTTTGCAGAAAAACACATAGTCACTCAAAAATTGGCGCACACAAACATGCAAACACACACACACACACAGACCTCTTGGTTTGATAAAGAGAGACAGCGGGGGTCTGTGACTGGCAGCCCCAGAGAGGCTGTCGTCTTGGAAAAGAGAATGCTAATGATAGAAGATGACAACATTTAATTCTCACCATGAGACTGAGCTAAGACAGGCCACACACGCTAACACACGCAGTCACAACGCAACCACACAAAAACGCACACACAGCGGTTCGTAACTTGGCGAGATTTTCAACCACCAGCTAATGAATAGACAGACTGGAGACGGCACGCATTTACACAAATACATGAGGAAATATGGAGCACGCATCTGGTGTCCCTCACAAATAAGATTTAATGCATTTCTGTAGACCTGACAGCATGCAAGCAGGGCAGAAGACAGGATTTCAGTAGGAAAAGAGAGAAAAGGAAGGGAAGGAGGACCAGGGACAAGAGGAGCGTCTTTTAGGAGAAACAAACACCAGGCTCAGAAGAGTGAAAACAACTTTTCCTCCTCTTGAGGATAAAAGTGGGGCTGCCTGAGTGGCAATGACAGCTTTTCTGTCACTGTTTGCAGACAGAGATTCTGACAAGAGACATGGGAGGAGAGGAGAGGAGACAAAATGAGATTATACAACACAAGACAACCCGAGACAACACAAGGGCCGCGTGTTGTTTGATTTTTTTTAGATACTATTACTGATATAATACCAAGCTTGGTACTAATATCAAAAGCCTTAACTTTTTCAATACCTTTCTACTGAACTCTTCTTGGCAAAATTAAGATTTAATTAAACAGAATCTGATCAGACATTCAACACCAACGGGCTTTCGGTACAGCATCTGAGGCACTGAGGTTCAATCCCGAGCACAAGACAAGACAAGATGAGATGAGTCGACTAAGTGTGCATCAGTGTCTACATACCCACGTGGCTGAGATCTCAGATCAGACTCATGACATCTCCAGCAGTCCTGATGATCATTTTTCTACAGACATACTCATAGATCAGATGTATGCTCATGTTGTACACTGACTCTCCGACACTAATGCTGTGCCTTTAACTCAATACAAACCACCCAATAGTTTCCTCACACAAGTTAACATAAATCCACCAATAATAGGCTTGCTCATGCCAGAATAGCAGAACTGGCTTGAACTGGCCAGCTCAGCAATCCACAGACCGTAATATGTATTAGCTGATAGACTTCACTACTGTTTAAAAAGCAATTACACCGGGAGCTTCTCAAACTGTTGTTATCCAGTGTTAAATAATATATTGTAATTGGTCTCCAATCTTATGACTTTGCCTTTCAATAAACTCTACAATGTTAAAAATAGTTTTGTTCCAAATTATCATAAAGTATTTCCTCATTTCACTGCAGAGGCCACATAAGATTGAGGTCAGCGGTTTGGACACGTAAGGTGAACGAGGTAATTAGACATAATTTAGAAGGACTATAATTACCACATAAATTGTGTCTATTACTGTAAGAAGACTTTGGGAGAGCATCCCCAGATTCACTCAAATTACTAATATATATTGACTGTAAATCTGTCCGAGAGCTAGAGAGCACATGTGTCTGTCACCTATGGAACAAATACATTACAAGCACCATAAAGACACAGCTGGGGAATCACAGCCCTGCGTGCTGGTGTTACCAGGTTTGGATTGGGTATTAAGATCTTCTGTTTTACTACTGCTGCGTCTCCCACTGTTCCATATTCTCTTTTGTCCTGACCAGAATACTTTGATGTAGCCATCAACACGAGGCAGTTGCAGGCTTACAACAAAGTTGACCCTGCCTGAAACAGAAGCACAGTCGAACTCAGTGCTGCATACAAATGTGTGTATATTTACTGCAGCTATACTTTATTTGCATAAAAGCTGATGAAAATTAAAGTGGCGATTGTAACCTAAGGAAAATGGAAATACTGTTGGCATAAATTACAATTAAAAAGAGCAACAAAGGTGGTGGAGCAAATTTAAGGATTAAGAAACTATTTAATTGGTCATAAGGATTTAGATATCCTCTAACAAGCTGAGCAAGCTCCAAACCATCCATATAGTTTTCTGGAAACAAAGGTACTGCACTAGACACTTTTCCACAAGACAACTCAACTAATCATGTTTTCGAACAAATCCAGACAGTCACACCATGGTGGCGGGTTTGTGAAGAATCAGACTTGCTCAGCCAGCAAGCCTGTACACAAACTTCAGTCTGAAGCCAATACAGTGTGTCATTTAGTCCACAAATGTGTCCTTTTGTTTCAACAAACCAGCTGAAATTCATGTTTGCATCAAGTATACAAGCAAGTAACAAAGACGCTGGCTTTGTTTTGACGGAAGAAAAAGTGTTTTTGAACTGACAGAATGTGACGGTAATGAGGGACATTTTTTTCCAATTCTACTTCATGTCCTTCCTCAATAGAAGTGGACTAGAATAAAACTGTCTCTGTCTGCATTACACTTATCTTCCAACACATTACAGTCCAGTTATTAGGCAAAATAATAAATCAAATCCTATTTTCCTTATGTTTTCTAGACAAGTCACCTGAACTTTGACTGTTAAACTATTGCACCGGCTCCCCTGCCAACAAATGGACGCTCATACATTATGCAGGAGGGAGCAAGTGGCTCATCGGGGATGCAGAGTGAAACATGGCAGGCAGGGGAGAACAGCAGAGAGGAGGAGTCATGGGTGAGGGCAGAAGGAGAGGGAGGGGGAGATGGAGAGGGCTATGGTCGAGGAAGCACAGGGTCATTCACTGCTCAAGAGACAGAGGAAGAAAATGAGAGAAAGAGAGCAGCACGGAGGAAAAATGTGGAGTTCATGACTCAATGAGGATTGACAGGAGGACATGAAGGATTGTTTTAAACAGCTACTAGGCTTCACATGTTCAGGATATAGAGGATAATAGAGGAATAAATTCTGGTGGCCAGTTATGGTAAATGGACATGAACTTCGGCTGATATTCTTTTTCCCATATATATATATAAATATTTTGACCAAAGTTCCCATAAATCTGGCCAAATTATGTACTGAAGGCAAAGTATTTTACATTTTGACAATAAAGTAATTATTCTTACTAGACTCACATCCTGTGGAGAAAAATCAGCTACTTGATAATTTATGTAATGACAACACTGTTTCTAAATTACTGTGTTTTTTATGAAGTATGCCACTACTGATACTGAGATTCCAACATCACTGACAGTAACGTATTGGTGTAGCTTTACTACTTAAAGTACACCAAGCACTACTACTACTGCGCCTGTACACTGTGTGATAACAACAACACTGGAAGTCACTGCATGTCACATTGTGTCACATGTCAGATGGTGCTATGTCATCAACTGGCGTCATCCATCGGCACCGCTCTCACGTTTTGAAAAATGTTTTGCAGCAAAACATTAAACATGTTGGCCTTGGCACTTTAAAAACTTAAAAAGACGAGGGGGAGGAGGTTAGGAAGCCGGTTGTGGAACCGGAAAAACGTAAAAAAAAAAAGGAATGCAGATTCTGCAAAGTGAGCTTGAGGTAAATATCATGCTAGCTCGCCCGTGTATTCGGTGTCATTTCAAGTTGGATTCTGATTGGCTGGTTTCGTTACATAATTCACATTTTGGTCCTACATTTCCAGAATTTTGAAGCAGCCTGTTTTTTTGTCACCAAAGCTCTAAATAACGTCATGGACGTGTCACACAGTACGATTTAAGACCACCGTTTATGATTGACGACCAGTGATTTCACCACAAATTTCTCACAACTGTCAGCTTTCATCTGGGAATCGCACAGTGTGAAGGGGCTCATTGATCATATCATGGTCACAACTATAAGATCAGGCTTTCATCAAATTTAGATGGTTGTTTTGTAGTTTGAAATGGATTCATACAGAACCAGGTTTTCTTAATCTAAGGCTTTGCGGTCTGCAATATTAAAGGGTTTGGTACCAGAGAGGGATGGAGAGGAATGACTAAGAAAGAATGGAGGAGGAGAGAAGACACAGTGGGACAAAAGACAGCCAATCTTGCAGGAGACAAATTACGACCAGCAGGTTTCCCTGTGTGATTGGGCAGACAATACACACACACTCACACGGACACACACACAAACACAACAGCAGCTCCTGCATTTGGTTGGTAGCATTGCTTGAAATATTAAACATAAATGTCACAGCCTTTCCCCCCCTATCTATTGCTCCTCTCCTCCCCTCCTTTCCCTCCCTCCTCTCCCCTCCTGTCCTCCGCCCTCCACTGACAGTTTCCTGTTAATGAGTTTCATTTGCACAGGAGACCACAGAGAGACATAAACAGTGGGTAGCTCTCTCTCTCTCACACACACACACACACACACATACACTGCAGGTAGAGCCCTGACTGAGAGTATACAGACATGACTAATACTAGCTCTCACACCACGGCTCCAGTGCTGTATGGGGAAGTCCAGCTCTAATAAGGCCAAAGTCAGCCCACTGTCTACTGAAATATCTGGAGAACATGTTAGCTGGCAGCAAATGACAACATAATTTTAAGAGTATGATTTCAAAATGGAAAGCCAGTGGTTACACAATTGCCACCATCAGCCTGATGGCGACTGGTCAGACTGGAGAGTTAGTTTAGCATTGCTGTCATTCTCCAGTTGAGGCCAGAGCCAAGGAGGAACACGAGCTTGTTCTAATTCTTTAAAGACCAAATGGGATGCACATTATATGATAAACATTTCCAACAGCTCGAGAGGTGTTCTAACCCATTTAGGAGTCACCAGCAGATGGCAGGTAGAGGTCATGCTCTTTCAAACAACGAAAGCATGTTTTGGAAATGTACAATCACACTGAGTTGATAAAAGATACAGAGTGTATCCCAATACCAACACAGCATGGGCTGAAGTCATTATGTTCATGACATGTTGGATTCAGTGTAAACACAACCAACCCCTTTCATTTCCCCTTGAGTAGCTGTAAGGTTCAATCACACTGTCAGGCAGCTTCGCATATATTCTTTTCCAGCTCTTCACTGAAGCTATACAATGTTTACTCTCAGTGAAATATTCAAACCCAAGCCTGCATGTTTTTATGGCTGCACCATTCCATCAAATGGAAAAACTCCTGACGTCTTGTGCATCATTTCGTACACATTACCCCAAAATTCAGCCTGATATATTTTTTATCTTCGGGAACTCCACTAAAGAATATAGTTCTGTGGGTTTGAACAATGTGGCTGCACCGCAACTGGCTGATTCTGTGCTGTAGTTCTTATTTTATAAGAACTGGACCCACATGTTGGAGTCAATGCAGTTAGCACTTAGTCGTGCTTAGACTTCAAAGTGACTCTCAGCCTCGTTATATGAAGCACCTACTGTATTAACCACGTCCTTCTGAAGTCAAAGCTTCAGGCCATTCTTAAGGTTTCAAACCATGACCCCAGTCTCAGGCAATCATGGTGGTTTAAACAAAAGTAATACACAAATGTTTAAGGATGAATATGACTTGATGGCATACTGAGTCACCTGGTCCACAGACAACTGTAGAGCTAACATGGCTAACTCTGAGCACAAACAGTACCATCCAACTTATGCTTGATATCCTTGAAAAAACAAGCCTCGATGAGTCTCCATAATGGATTTAGAATGATGTACATGTGAACTACACACAGACCTCTACACACAGGTGCACTAGCTCCTATACATGTGCAGCTATTAGTCCAGTGGCGTTTCATAACGTACAGAAGAACACTCTGCAGTAATGGTTTATGTTTGGTATTTCTGCCTTTCCTGACGCTTGGCTGACAGTACATTTATTTTTATGACTTATCTGGAAAAGAACATACAGAACATGTTAATGATAAATCAGAGACTCACTTCTCCAGATTCTGACTGAAAATAGATGAACAATTATCAGTCATAACAGCATGTTGTTGAGGTATGGCTACTTGAAACAGAATGAAAAGAGGAAATTCCCACATTGGCTCGTAAAAACAGTCAATCCGGTTGGGAAATCCTTCAGTCAGTCAAATCAGAAGCTGTGAAGGTTTTTTTTCCCATCATGTGCAGACGTCTAATGGTCTCTATGAGTCTGCTTCTCTTTCAACCACCAGGGTTTGAACCTGCTGAGTCTCTACAAGGTGGATTATGCCTGCTGGCAAGTGCTCAAGTACTCACAGGGTGTATCAAGGGCGTAGTGCGCTCTCCCTCCCTCTCTCTCTCTCTCTCTCTCTCTCTCTCTCTCTCACACACACACACACACACACACACACACAATGAAGCTAATTATGATGCCCCCTTAGGCTAGATGTTGTGTCTCTCAGTGCAACTCACATCTCTGAATCTGTTCCAGGATCTGTCCTTGTTGTACTGAGCCACGGTGCTCAGCCATTTGTCGTTATTGTTACCGGAGACCGCCGTTTCTCTGCTCAGCAAGAGAGCCACGACAGGTAGCAGAAAGAAGAACATCTTCTGAAAGCAAAGGAAGAGAGACAGAGAGAGAGAAACAAAAGAGAGAAAAAACAGAGGGATGTAAGACGGATAGAGCCATTCAGAGTGAGAAAACAGACATAGGGGAGCGGAGGATGCAGCAAAGTGTTGGAAGAGCAGAACGAAGTGAGGTTCTGCACTTTCCAGAACACAGAACTCTCACATTGTGACGCATCGTGGGTCAGAGTGTCACAGTGGAACCCAAAAAGCACCAGAACGAACCACAGTTTAATGACTGCGCGCACGCTGCTCATTTGATCAAATTGCTGATCCTTCTTCTAATCGGATTATAAACATTGGAGAGTTGTCACCGCGGCAGATGGGGCGCGATTAGCTCGCGAGCTTCCCCTCCGCCAATTTAAAAAGCAATTAGCGGCGTCAACACAATTGCCGCCCCCACGGAGCTTTTGTCTTGGCTTTCATCCGCTTTCTCCTCCATCCATCCTCAGCTCCGTGAAAGTCGACAAATGGGCAACTACTGACTTTCATTTCCAGTTTCCAGTTTATATTTCTTTGACAAAAGCCCCAGCATCAGTGCTTCACCTACCTGGGATAGTTTGTTGGTGTCCAATTCCGATTCCCGGGGGAAAATAAGTCCACAGCCCCGGGCACTCCGGTGGCACCCGACTGCTTGTAGGATTGACGGCAAAAGGGAGCTGCGAGGACGAGCGGACCGGGAGCTTTCTCCTCCTCCTCGGTCACCAAACACCGCCTCCTCTCTCTCTCTCTCTCTCTCTCTCTTTCTCTCTCTCTCTCTCTCTCTCTCCCTCTCCAATACGCACTAACGCGTGTCATTGATTTTCAGCGGGGGGATTTTTTTTTATGTTCACACCACAGCGCAGGCAGGATTTGGGAGCCGTGTCAAAGCGCTGTTCTGGGGTGTACAAGCACAAATTTCATTTTAGTCACGCGCCTCTGTTGTGGAACTGAAGCTCGTGTCCACCATAATAAATACAATTAAGATACACAAAGCATAAAATCGGCGCCGTGTTTGGAGCCTGAAACGTCTCCACGGCGGATGCGCTGATCCGCTGAGGGTAGCGCGCTTTTGCAGCACCATGGACAGAGGCAGGCCACATGAAACGCTCTTTTTTTTATATGAAAACACAATTCATAAATGGGCCACATAAGTAGGGCGTTCATTTTTGTGTGTGTGTAGGGGGGGTATAACGATATATGTTTAAATATTTAATCTGTGAGTCTCTGCTTTGACACTCTCTGGGTTTTGTCTCTCTTTTTATAATAAGTGTCTGGATGTGAGTGGAGTTCAGCGAGTAGACTAACGCTTTGGTGCCAGTGTTGGTGTGTGTGTGGTGAGTGGGACTGTCTAGTGGCAACACTCTCCTTTCTATCAAGTCTGTTTTATGGACCTGTTTTGGCACAGAGGAAACCAGGAGTGTGGTACAGCTCCTTATCTCCCTCAGTTTCACATAAAAGGTTCTCTTATTCTAACTATTCTGGCTGACATCACAGTTCTCTTTTGTATCGCTTGCACTTTTGGAAAGTATTACCAGGATTGATTTAGTCGGGAACAGTAGTTTCCTTTTGCAATTCTGTATTCATCTCGATCTGCTACGTTGCAAAACTCACTGCCCTGCAAGGAAGGTTTCGTTTTTGCCAACACTGTATCGTATATTTATATATCTATATTTTTACTGTGCTTTTTTAATGAGTCTGGATTGTTTTGTTACCTCAAATTCAGTGCTGTTTGGGTGGTAAGCTTTTTTTTTTCCTGCAGTGAAACTAAACCCTATAGGTTACAGGCCTACTGCCATTGTTCTTTTTATTTCTTGTTCTTGGTGGAGAGTCAGAGCTCATTAAAAATGAAACAACTTAAAAACAAAGAAGTTATACACAGTAGTTTGCAATTGTGTTTGCTGCAGTGTGAAATTGTGAGGTCTGGTCAAGAGACACATCCAAGACCTTTATTAATGAATACTGTATTTGTTTAATGTTTGTCCACAATATGTAAAGCAAAAGTTTGCAGTGGGCCGAAGAGCTTTTTTAACTCCACCTGCAAAGCTGAAAACATTGAAAACAAAAGAGCCTTTTTTCACTCAATTTTACCAGGATTACAGCTTACTAACATTAAAAATGTGACTTGTTTGTATTGCTAGTGCTTGGATCCATCTCAGATCACTTTATCTGTGCATGTCATGTCATATATTCTGTGTAAGTTTATATATAAGAGTGGATGTTTACAAAAAATAAAATAAAATGGGAAACTGACACATTTTGCTGGTACTTGAAATAGTAGACTGATACTACAAATATGCAGTCTACTGAATGACACTAAACAATATGAAAACTATCTTTGTACTAACTGTATTCAAAATGATTGTATTGCAACATCTATTTTTTTTTCAGTTTTCTGCCTTCATCCCCCAAACTTGATGTGTTGCAGAAAGAGATCATTAACAGTGCAAGACTGAAAGAGGATTTTTTTTTTCTTTTGGTCATTGCAACACTTAAAAAAATAAAGCAGAAACAACCAAAACAAAAAATCTGCAAAACATTATATTAAAGTTGTATTTCAATTCTCATATTAAAAGCTGGAGCAGCTTTTATGAGGAAAGTGTTATAGTGAGTTTTGCTTTGCGTTTACTGTATATCTATAATCATACTGTAAGAGAAGACGCTTTTTACCTCATGCTACAACATAAGAAAGAAAACTCAAAAAAGTCTTAAAATTATCTGGACTTTAGCTTGTTTATGCAGTGTTTTAGTAACTACATCCATAATGGAGGTCAGTCATGACATGTGAGTAAAAGTCTGGCAGCCCCTAACCCCTTATGGGGATTTAAGAGCCAGAAATCCCAGACTATTGCATTTCTGAGCTGTTGTTGTTATTGCCACATCTTTATCGTTAAAACTCTCATTGTGTTCTGGTAATACACAACAGTCACATCAGCATCATAAAGTTAAAGGATAGAAGGGAAGTTCTGCATAATACAGGTTAATATTGAGACTTTCTATTTTCAAAAACACTTCTCACTCACTGCCATCTTGCACTGTGAAGTACTGTGTGAGTGAATTGGAAAGTCCAATAAGCAGCTTATGAGCTGAATGATTATGAGACACTTGATTTTGACATTTAAAAGCTCTTACGAGACATTTATATGCAGTATATGTTAACAGTTATGTAGCCTGTGTTAAATGGGTACCCTGACATTTACAGTAAATCTGGGTAAAGTTGGGACACTTGTCCCCATCTTGGAAATGAGATTGAGCATTTATCCTTCAGCTACTGCCAAATGGCTTATTTACATTTCCATTCCCATTCTAGCCTTTTAGCTCTGTTTCAGAGAGACTCTGCAATGTGCACAACACCAATAACAATACATTTGCTCCAAGGGGCTGAGATGTAGCAAGATATCCTTAGGTCTTATGTAAGAAATTGGTTGTGGATTTTATTAAATTAATAGATTATTTACCTGAAACTTAAGGCTTCAAAATGTAACATTTCCAGTATAGTTGACAATTTAAATGCTTATCTTAAATCTTACCTCATCTTAGATTTTGTTTTGTTTAACGTACTAAAAATACTGATATTAATGACACATTTATATTGAGAAAATACTGGAGAAAAGAGCTGGCTAGCTGACATGGTGCAAGACGCAGTAACATTCTGTAGTACACATTCACATAGTGTAAACTTCAACAGACATCATGGTTGAACTGGTGGATATATTACAGTGAGCATCAGAGGTAGGAGGGTTTCTCCCTGTTTCTTTTCAGATTTTGCTGAACCCCATGCTTTTAAACATCATAAAGAATGCCTCCATATCAGATGTAACCTCTGGATATTTTTATGCTTTTGAATAGAAAACCAGGTGCGATATGTTCATCATTTTTGACCATTGTTGTTATTGTGTTGTTATAGCAGCTTAGCCAGAGACTCACCACTGTCTGAGTTCAAAGGATCCAATGCAGGCCCACTTCAGCCCCTCTCCCTCATTTTCTCTAAATCCCAGCATGGGGGTGGGGGGTGGGGGGGCTCTGGAAGACGAGGGATAAGAGCAGCTGTAGGGGAGACAATTTTGAATAATAAAGATCAAAATATATGAAACAAAGCAAAGGGGAGCAGTGTCCCAGCAGTAAATGTACTGTCATACATCCCCCACATTGCAAATGCAGATGGTGAAAGGAAAAGAAGGAGAGGAGAGAGGAGGAAAACATGAATGATGAAACAGGATTAAAGTTGTGTGGTTGTGTGTGTGTAGGTGTGTTGGAGACAAGCAAGAAAGAGACAAGAAGGGGAAGTGTGCCGGAGATGTTTGAAAGTGAGCAGTGGGGTGTGATAGACTGTTTCTTAATGAGCTATGTGTCTGTAACTTAACTTGTGCATGAGAACTTCAGTTCCACTTGAGTGACTCCAGAGAAAAGCTCCGTCAGTCTGCCTGAGAACGGACCATGATCATAAAGCATATCAGCCTCCTAGATGATATCTGTCTGGGCTGTCCCACTGTGCAAGGTGCAAAGTGTTGCCAAACGTAGCATTTCCATCACACAACAATTCACATTTCCGCTCGGTACTCTCGGGGGCATTCGTAAATCCAATCATACATCTGACGTTCCACATAGGATGAAAAGAGAAAACTCATCGAGCATGAAACCCACCAGCAAATGGGATAAACAGTATAAATGTCTCAGCATCCCGGTAGATGTTTTGGGTACATATCCTAATCAGTTTCTCATCGGGGACTTCAGTGACAGTAAACAGAATATGTTGTTGACTTGCCCAATCTAAAAACGGGACTAATTTAGCATCCAAATAATAATAGGATAATGTTCAGCATGTAAACACATTAAATCACAACAGACATCTGACTCTTTTAGAAGGAACACCCAATCGGCTTTGATGTTTTCCTCTTGTCGTGCGGCACTACTGCATTTATATGTCATCTTTTTCAAAGCAAAGAGATGGTTGCCTTTTTTTGTCATTTCCCTTAATATCTGTGTGAAAAGCTGGTTTGTCAAGGTTTGGAAAAGTTCTAAATGATCACAGTGTCTCTTTGTTGAGCTGAAGAAGAAGTTTTAGCCTCAAAAATGAGAGGGGACAAAATGAAAAAAAAAGAAGAACTTGGCAAAACTATATGAACATGCCCCAAATAATTTGTACTTTAAAAGTATGTCAGATAGTTTTGATTTTCTCTCCACTGAGACATCATTGAAGGGTGTGACACTGATAACAACCAATTATAGATAAGAGCATAAATTATTTTAAATAAAATACAACTTTTGTTACAAGTCGACACAGTGACATTTCAATTCCAGATAACAGCTTTGTTTGGCTACAGGAGTATCTTCTTTTCGAGCAAATGCACTGCATTGTCCAGTCAGCTGTGGAGAAAGGCTTAAGTTACTGTAGGTAGTGAGGTCATGATATTTGTAATCATTAACTGGCATGCTTATCACATGAACACGTAGAAGTGTTGCCGGTGTTTTGGCCTCTGTTGGTGCTTTAAAAAACTACAAATCAGGATTGTGCAGCAGGGCTGTGAGTTTAAAGAAGCAGGCAGCTGTCCATGGTGCTGAATGTTACCACTCACTACATCTCAACAGAAAAACAGTCATCTAACACTTCAGAAACAGTGGTGTCCTAAAGTGAGAAACACATTAAAATTTCCTCCAACTTCTATGCCAGTAAAACTGTTAATTTCAGTTAAACAAACAAAATATAACGTGTTAATCAGTGAGCTTTAGAGGTATTCGTAAATGGATTTTTTCTTTTACCTTTACCTTTTACCTTTTACCGGAGCAAGGCAAGCTGTTTCCCCTTGTTTCCAGTCTTTGTGCTAAACTAAGCTAACTGGCTGGAGGCAGCTTCCTATTTACCGTGCAGACATGAGACTGATATCGATCTTCTCATCTAACTCTCAGCAAGAAAGTGAATGGCCGTATATCCCAAAATGTCCAACTATTCCTTTGAAATACACAAATTAGAATAGTGCGGCAGGCCTGTGAGGTTTAATGGAGGACTGCAGGCAGAGGAGTGCTTTCCATGGAGCTGCAGCAATGGACTGACTGTGTCTGATTCTTATCTTAAAAGTAGGAGAAATACCAGTGATGCCCTAAAGTATAAAAAATGTGGGTACTATCTGTGCAGCAACTATTGGAAGAATATGTTTGTTTTCTAATCAGAGATCATTACTGTAGGTGAATAATGAACAGTCATTGAGAAAATAACAAAAGAAGCTTCTCAAAACCTTAAGATATTGTAGAACTCTGATTCACCCCCTGATAGGACAACATAGGGAACATAATATAGAAATACAAATAAATCAGCTTAAACCTCTGGCCCAACATACTGAATAGAGTCGCTGACACACAGACACACACACATACAAGGAGAGTCGGCAGAAGTACAAGTTTGTTAAATTTTCATACAGTGTGACATCATCTAGTCCTCTATTAAAACTGACAAGATACAGACAGTGAGGCAGACAGTCAGGTTATGGCCAAGGACAGGAAATCTAGCAGTGAATAGGTAAAGATTACAAAACAGAGCTGCTTTATGGCATAGACCAGGAATTCAGAAAAAAGCATGTCAGGGGCTCCAACAGCACTGTGCTCTGCTGCTAGCGTTGTGTTCAAGGTCTAAAGACTCCCGAGATATTCCAGAAGAGGAGCAGAGGACATATAAGAGGAGAAAACAGTTTAGTGTTATAAACCAGCAATGACACAGAGAGGTTATCTTCTTACAGCAGCAGACACAACAGAAAGAGAGATGTACTGCAATGCAGCAGAGCACCAAAAACTGCTGGGCCTCCCTCCAGGGTAGCAGTGAAGAGGCAGCACGCAAGGTCACCAAGGTTTCGACCAGTTAGGAGAGCCATTCTCAGGAGGGGTTTCTCACCAGAAATCTGGGACCAGAAACAGCAGTACCCCAGGGAGGGATGTTTGACATCATGTCAGAGCTATTATCTGCAGTGAAGCAGAGCATTCTTCACATACTTTGAGAGCTCTTTTTTCTCCCATCAGGAAGTTTATTTCTGGTTATATGCCTTTTGATTTTACTTCATTAGATGTGCCATGTTCGTATCCCTGAGTGTTTATGCTGCTGTATCATTTCTCTAACTGGTTTGTGCTTTATAGACGATGAAACAACAAAGAAGGGAAATAGAATATGAGAAAAATGGAGCAAATCTGAGTTGATTCAGTGTGTTGTGGTTGAGGTGCTGAAAATGCTGCCAATCACACTCAGATGCTGACTGAGCAACCACCCTGAGACAGTCTAAGTCGTCTTATGCGAACTACAGCATGCTTTCCTGTGAATACAGTCTGGATCTGCCAAAGGTTTGTGTGATATGGGCATGAGACTCTTGTATGAATTCAAAAGCTAAACTAGACATATTTATCTGATGTTTCTATCTACGCTGGCAACCATTTACTTCATAATGTTACAGAACTCTTTCATAGTGGTCCTTATCCATTATTTATGATAGAAGCAAACCAAGTTTCAGCCTTCGCTAACAATCTGAAGTATTTCTTTTTTTGAGCTTGTCAGACCACCAGAGAAGAAAAACACCTTGAGCACAGTTATGTTTTTCTGTGAATCTCAAGGATACACTTTATTTGGATTTGGTGGAGGATGAGGAAGGATGACTCTGAAATTTTTCGGTCATGAATGAGTTACAGGCTATATGGGTCAATGTTTCGGCTTTAGTTTTTTTTTTGTAATAAGGGAGTGTTAGCTGACTAGAGCACAAATCCTAGAGTGTCATTTTCTGGTTTGGGTGTGAGGACACCCTCGGTCATTACTGCTTCACAGCTTGATAAGATACAGGGTCTTCTCTACCCACAGCGATGGAGAGGAAATTCTGTTACTGACCACAGCGGTGGGCTCACGGCTGACTCAGAGTGGGAGGAAATAGATTACCCTTATCAAGCTTTTCTCAAAGGAAAGTTGCAGCCGTGAAAGCTAATTACACTCTGGATCCACAGAGAACAACTATAAAACCCACTGATCCCTTACATTTTATTATCTCTGAACTTAGCTGACAGGTATATGAGCACAAATTGTTACTTGCAGTTCTATTTTGTGTGTAATCATATTATGTGGTACGTGATGACATGTGCAGTATGTGTTGCCTGCAAATCCTACAACAGGCAAAAGAGGCGGGGACATTATTGTGGATTAGTGATCTTAAAGAGAAGAAAGAAAGGGACTAAAGAAGGAAGGTCCACAATGTGTGAGCAGTATCCACACATTATCCCTGCAGAGAGCTGGTTTAATAGTATCAAATTAATGCTCGAAAACAGCTCCCTCAACTCCTTCAAACCTGTGTCATATTTGCAGATACTGTCAGTCTAAATCAGCCTCTTTCACTGCTCAACAAATCACTCAATCCCTCAAACATTTGACACTGACAGGGTCTGACTTCCAATTAAGAAGACTTTTCTCCCTCTCTGTCTATCAATCCATCTCTACATGTCTTCCCTTCATTCTCCTTTGTGCAGGTCAAAATAATCCATGAAGAGCGCTCTCCGGCTCATACCAAGACAGTCAATCTAAAAGACGAATTCTTGGCATGCCTGATCGAAAATGTATTAATATTCCAGAAGGAGGCGTTTAACATTCAACTGGCAGTTTCTCAAAGTTCAAGCGCAGCCTGATGCACCGATCTTTTCGGCAAGACAAGTGAAATAAAAGAACAATAAATTGGTATATGTGTCTACAAATGATTGGCTCTTAAACTATAAAAGAGGCAACAATTGTCAGTATGTTAGTAATTTATTAGAAAGAGCGGGGAGAGAAGATTGAGCCCTCTGTAAAAATTGTAAAAACTCATCTCAAGTATAATATATCTTATACATAATACAATGAAAATTCTACACATAAAATAGTTTCACACTTAAAGACCTTGCTTAGTTTCCTTGGGGAGGTCTATTGCACAAGTGAGACAGGCACTTTTGCTGTTTATTTGTATTTTGTAGCATCATCCAGAGAGGAAAAACTCAAGATGCAGGGGATGGTTAGTGTTGCTGATTCCCGCCTGTGCCCGGCTGCATGCTGAACCACACAGGACATTCAGTTGCCTCTGCCGCCTTCCCAGGAGCTTTTTATTGTCGACAATTCTCACAAATCAGTCTTGATGCTTGATATCTCTCACACCATGCAGTTGTACTTCAATCAAGAGAGACTAATTGAAAGAAGAGTTTGAAGAGTAATAAAATGGATTTATTCGTGCATAACAGCAATAGCTGAAGAGATATGCAAGGAGTCTTTGGCGATTAGACCCCATCGGGACATCATCATTTTACAGGGGCAGTCACACCATGAGCTGTACAGGCGCCACCCCTGATGGAGTCTAGACACTGGTGGTGGTGCAGGAGTGGAGAGCAGCCTAGCTGAAAGATCTGGATGGATCTGATGTGGAGTGGGATTCCTGATGAGCTCGGTGGAAGGACCCATTGAACACCTGGTTTTGATGAAAACTGGTGGAGGCGCTTCCCATCAATCCGACACAGAAATGACAGCTGTAGAAAAAGGAGCAGTTTTAAAGTTTGAGGGCAAGGAGATGATTGGCTCACAGAGGCCTTGGCAAAATATGATTGGTTGAACTGTAGGTCAGATGATAAAATTGGAAGCAGTAAAGGAAAAGAAAACTACAGAGTAAGAGTAATAAATGAGTAAGCATGAAGACAGTCTTCCTTATTGAACTTTAGCTTCATTATTGTATTATTATACTTTGAGCCTTCAATCAGGCTGTATCTTGTGAATCTTGTGAACACCTCGTCCAAATACTTAAATTTCCTGAATTAAAGACATCCACTAGTTGTCTCTGTTGTGTGTAAAGGTCAGCTTTTCATCCATGTATATGGTCCCCAAGTACTTTAAAAATTCACAGAGTTTCTACAGGTTGCAGGAATAGAGGTGGTAGAAGGGGTTTCTAATTGGGAAATCTCATCTCCCTTGTTTTATTCACACCAATGAACAAACAGCTTAACATAATTTCTGACGCTTTTCAACCTGTTCTCTTTTGAGTTCTTCTGCATTCTCATCTCATTTATGTAGAATGAAAATAAAATGGTGGGTAAAACATAAAGATGTAAGTTAAAATGATCTTACTATGAAGCACAACCTCGTTGCATATTGTGGCTGTCCTGTTGACAACAATGTATCTCCAACTTTTCATGAACTTTGGAAAACACTCTTGCTTTACGCTTGGTCACAATGCAACCCATTTTAATGGGTTTTATGAGCCTAAGAAATGTCTCCCCACCTGCATGTATTTCTTCAACCAATCTGAAAACTAAACATTACCAAATTCAGAGATGCATGACAATGATGTTTCTGCAGGTTGTGTGTATCAGAATCCCTTTTTTTCTCTTTCTGACTTTCTCCCAGTCTTTCTTTGGCCCATTTGAGTGTTACTGGCATATTTTCTCACTTTTTCTCCACTTCTATTCTCTTACTCACGGTTTCTCTCTAGTTTACTCTAAATTCTTTCTTTGTCAGCCCCCTTATTTCTTTTTTTAAAAACTTTGCTCATCTTTGACTCTTTCTTTATCTTTGTGTTTGTCAGAGTTTGTCATTTTTTCTTGCTCCCACAAGCCAAAATTGTTCTGCAAGCTTCCTCTCTCATCTCTCCCTTCACTTCCCCTACAGCTTTAAAAAGCTGAAGCACATCTCTGGTTTATTCTCTGCACTTTTTCTCTCTCAATCGCTCCCCTTCGACTCTCTGTAGACTTTGCATCGTGGCTCAAGATGAGTCTCAGAGCACCCCTCTTTATCTGTTTCTCTGGGTGTGACCCAAATTGTTTTGGACAGGCACGTCGTGGCTGCCTGTGCCAGAGGTCCTTTTGTTGGGCAATGATTCAGAAAGCTGTAGTTGAAAATATTCATGCACTGCGAGGCACACAGATAGAAGGATACGACACAGAGAGACAACACAGCCTGTTATCTGTCTCTCTTTGAGCTCCACAGCAGGGTCAGGCAGGTTTATACATTAGATGTCAGACACACAAACAGCATCAAAACCTTTGCAAGGGCAGTGGAGAGGTTTCATGGGTTTGCAGAGTTAGAGCAGAACTTGAATTATGTTGCTGCTGTCAATGCAGAAAACATCCTTGAATAGTATAAAGTTAAACTCATTTAATTTCAGATTACTTTGAAGTTAGCACACAGAACTTCTTTGGGACAAAATGTGTAGAAACTGTTGGTTAAAGTATAAAAGGCCAAGCAGCACAATGCTTGATACAGAGGGAGAAGCTGAGAGAAGAAGAAAGCATTGATCAGGTGAGGAGTAGAGTCTGGCAGGATCTGTTACGCACTATGAATATCCTGCGTGTTAGCCCGATTTAAAGGCAAGCGATAAACTCTACCTGGGGCACTGACTTAGATCTTCCATATTCTCTTATCACACATTGAGAAATAACTTTCTACACACGTACAAACACACACGGTGCACCGGGTGTGAAATCTAATCCCCACCTTCTGTTACCACAGCAGCCACCTGTGAAGATGCCTTCCTCTTGCCCTCATCTCTTTTTACTGAAAAACAAATGAATCACTGGTGAAGGGAGAAGAGAGAAAAGGAGAAAAAGGGAGACAAACAAATGAAACACAGCCAGGGGTGTCAGGTTGGCAGCTTATCAGCATCTAGTAACTTCAAAACAACACATGAGGCTGGAAAAAGATGCAAGCTGCTGGAGAATACATATGATAGTGAAGCAACTGTTAAAACAAGGATAAACAAGTGAGACTGTTGTATTAGAAAACAGTGAACTAGTTATACAGTACATCAAATGGGGCAATAGCGGAAAGTACATTTACTGAAGTACCATACTCCATTTTATGCCACTTTATACTTCTACTCCACAACATTTTGGACAGAAATATTGCACTTCGCAAAGATTGGAGAAAAGTCCAAAATTTTAAGAGAGATTTGTGTTGCAGTTTTTTTTTTCTTCTCTCCTACAACATTAATCATCTCACGACCCCGCAGACTTATCTTGTGACCCTTTGGAGGAGGCCTGACCCCTAGGTTTGGACCCTCTGGATTAAAGTACCTGTATGGAAAGTAATTAAAACTAGCTCCACCTCGACCAGCTACAACATTAAAATGCTACTTACACATTGAAGCATCAGCATTAACAATCTGATAATAGTCATATATAGGAATAATTTAATACTTTTTCTGTTGAATGAGAACTTTTATTTTTATACTTTCAGTACATTTAGCTGATAATACTTCTGTAATTTTAATTAAGTGGGAGTTTGATTGCAAGACGTTCACTTACTGTAATGGAGTATTTTTACATTGTGGCATTGGTAATTTTTACTTAAGTAAAGGATCAAAACATTTCTCCCACCACTGATACAAGGTTTAACACTTAGAATGCCGAATGTGGAGTAGACTATCACCAGCCCCTTTGAGATAGAGACAGAGAGATAGAGAAATTTGTTACAATAGGTCAAACTATATAAATCAACAAATTACTGCAAACTACAGCGGTTACAGCTCAAGTAAAAGGTGGGTTTATTGCCCTTTTAGAGCAAGATGTTATCAGAGAATATAATGGTGGATTCACAGATCACACTGCAGTAAAACAGCCTATAACTAAAGCAAACCTACAGTTTAAATAAGAGCTACATTACAGCATCAACCATTGGGAGGTGAAAGGCTGGAGAAGTGAGATTGTGACTGAAAGGTCACCAGCCAATGGCTTTTGAAAGAAGCTTCTGCAATCTACAGTGGAGATATTTCTGTAACTCGAATGAAATAGTGATTGTACCCATAAAGGCAGTGGCCATAAGACTGGGTAATAAAAAGCAAGTAGCATGAAGGACAAAAAAGCAAGCTTCCAACAGGGAGGTTGCTGCTGCTCTTACAAGGATGTAAGTGAAATGGGATCAGGTTATAATATCAAGGGATGGTGCTGCAGAAGCCTGGAAAGTTTGTTTGTTCAAATTTACTGAGCAGGTGGGAAAATCTGCTCTGCAACAACAAATTAAATCTTAAAAAATGAGCACGGAGATATCCTTCAGCATTGTGTTTTTGGCTTTGTCAAGTGATTCAGATGCAGAAAAAGAGACTAGAGTCCGATCTGCTTTAAGCCTATAATAGATGCTTGATGGTGGTGCTCCTAAGCCAGTCAAAGTCTTGAATACATGGTAAGCCATAGAAAGTGGATCTATTGTTTGGCATTGAACAAGTCAGCATAAATAGATTTGGTTGAATTTGAAATACAATACAGTATGCTCTCCATAGTCCAGTCTTTATCTTTGATGTGGTAGACTGAGTACAAAACTGCAGCATTAAATCATCAGCCTGTATATTGCTACTCTGTGTTGTCATGTACTGTGTGTTAGTTGTTTGTGTATAGCCACGAGGAACAGCTCAGGAGACGCTATTGATCTGTGCCATAGGTCAAATATCAAACACTGGATTAGGTTTAACTCAGATCAATTGAGAATGACACGGCAGGAAAAAAACACGGCAGTTTTTATGGACAAAAACCACTGGAGTGACAGCATAGATAATAATGTAAACAGAGGTGATGTGCTTCCAATTAGTCTCTTGTATGATGCAGGTTTATCATGACACGTTGCATTGTTTTCAGACAGAATAACAATGCAGCCAGTGTCTCCTGGAAATTCTGTTGCCTAAAAAAAACAGGAAATTAGCCTAACAACTAATGCTGGATTAACCTGTTGGGGGTCCCAAAATTAGTTACTGGGCTCCTGCTGACACCCCAACACACATGCAACCCTCTGCGCCTCTGGGTTCCCAGCAAGTGACTATAGTCATTATACTCTGACTGAACACAGCTTTATTTAGGAATATACAAATAAATAAATAAATAAATAGAAGTCTTAAAACTACATTTTGACAGTTTTAAGACAGATCCAAAAGATGAATTAATAATACTGGATCAGTCTTAGGTGATACTGTACATTAGTTAAATGTGCAACTACTATAATTAACTTGAAGTCAACTTGGGGTTTTTGGGGCCTATAGGGGCATATGCCCATTTTGCCTGGCTGGTGATCCAGCCTCCCACAATTTCTCTTTCAGAAACTGTTGCTAAACTTATAAGAACAACAAGACAGACTTTTTTGACTGGATTTTAAAATTGGAGTTATCATTCATGTGTGCTGATATTACTTGTAAATAAGATAAAAAAAATAAAACTGGCAAAGAAATTTTAACAAAATACAGTATTGATATGTATTGTGGCCGAAAATGTGATGTTTTCAAGCGCTACCATTGTCAGGCCTTTTGGAAAGAAGTACATGCAGCTGTTGCCCTGGTAACCAGTTGTTTTTGGAAGAATATACAAAGAGGGGTTTGGTGAGAACGGATGGTCCCGATGGGTTTCGGTATTGTAAGGAGAACAGAGAAATCTAATTGTCTCATTATTTCTCAGGGAAGAATCTGAACTGTGTGCGTTCAATGTGTCTCAAGGATATCACAGTTTCCAACACGCCTGGTGATTTATATTGCATAAACTGGGAAACTGTGTACATTATGAAGATATCAGCATCCCTTGCTTTGTATTTTTTATGAAAAAAATCACAGCAATGTAATTCCAGTAAAATCTATCAGTGAGCCTCCTCAATTTAACCTGAACTATGATTAACTGTTAACTTGCATCTCTTGCTCTTATTCATCAGATAGGACTATATGATGAGACACTACACAGTATCTGATCTAAGAGAGGTGCATGCTAAAAACTACTGCAAATAAATGTCATTGATGTAAAGTAACTAAGTACATTTACTCAAGTTCTGTACTTAAGTAAAATTCTGAGGTACTTTACTTGAGTATTTCCATTCTGCTACTTAATACTTCGACTCCTCTACATTTCAGAGGCAAATAGTAGCCTATAGCTTACTTTTTAATCCACTATGTTATTTGATAACTTAAGTTACTTTTCCAGATTCAGATTAATAATACCTCAATACAATAATAATACAAATATAATCAACATATGGTATTATTATATCAATAAAACTTTATTGATCCCTCGGGGGGACATTAACAAGCTAACCAGGAGTATATAAAGTAATATAATATACAGGTATATACAGTAGCCTATATTATCCTCACATTTAGCCTATCAGTTGCAATATTAAAGTGATGAACACATAATGCATCCATAATTATAATCCAATGACATAATATACATTATTATAAAAGGTGCCATTCTACAAAATGAGTAATCTACTTTTACTTTTGGAACTTTAAGTAGACTTTGATGATAATACTTTTGTACTTTCACTGATGTAAAATCTTGAATGCACGACTTTTACTTGTAACAGAGTATTTCTACACTGTTGTATTGTTACTTTTACTTAAGTTAAAGATCTGAGTATTGCTGATAATTGTACTTGCTGGGAAAGTTCCCATACTTGGACTGTTAACAACAACAACCTCTCTGTGTATTAAGTTCTGCCCCATGTCTACGCATGAAACTCAAGATGGCGTTGCTAGGAGACCCACCCATTTTCAGCAGAGCCAGGTAACTGATGAACTTTGATGCTAACAATGGCTAACTGCTAATATGTAACTTCTGGAGAGACCACACCACGGATAACCAGACCTACACCAATAATATTAACTAGCTAAAGAAGTAGTTTGACGTTATTTTGGAAGGACTGTGTGGTTTTGATAAGCTAAGTCATGTCTGCGACGCAGTTTTCTGCTATCAGTGCTTAGCTACTGTTTTCCTTCAGCAACAGCCTGGAGACGAAATCTGGACACTGTGACAAGAGGACATTTTTCATCCATACACTCGGGAACAGGAACTGTCATGGACGATTTACAGCTCAGCACATGGATACACAACTTCGAAGTAGACCTTCAAACAGTAAGTAAAAGTTGTGTTTCATTTGCATGTTATTAGTGGTGTGTTTGTGTTGTGTGGGCCGCCGTGACACATTAATGTACCTCTGACCACCAAACCTTGAGAGACTGCAGCTGTAACATTAATTCAGTGGTTACAGAGCCTGTTAGCCTCTGGCAGAGTATGGCACTGTGATGCCATTAACTGGATGTGCATGTGAGTAAATCTATCCATAGTGAAGTCTTCTAGCTCTTTACAGTGAACCTGCTACAAAACCCTCCTTCATTATTTGCTTTTAGGCCTAAATGCTTGCACCTCTGCGTGTAGCATTGATAACTAAACCAGGACCAGAATTAAACCATGCTCAACACACTTTAGTTATTTGGAGATTGAGTAATTGGAGAGGAAAGCCATGTGTGGTACATCATATCATATTATAATTTCATGTCTTTTGGCCTAACTATTACTATAGTATATTGTCATATTAGACTGTAAGGGAGCCATTTTTCTCCTTTACTTGCTGTTTTTGGGACATTTATGGCAATAAATGTGACTGCTTGCCTTTTTCCCCCCAGCATGACTTGTCTTAAATGAATAAAGTGCATTGTTATATGTTATACTGAATAGACTATATGCTGGTTATCAGGGCGAGGTTTTTTTTCTCAGTATAAGCTGTAACTGTTAGTGGAAACTTTCCTTATTAAAAGGATATTGTAATCAATCAAGATTTATGAATAAATCTGGCATAACAGCCAGTGCCTATCCAGCCACTGAAGGACTGTGTTGTCCCACAGCCCTTCGTCTTTCTTGCCATCTATCCCTTCACTCCCCTTCCTTTGCTCTGTCCTTAACACAGGCTCATTATTTTCTTTGTATCACTTTGTTCTTATTGGCCTCCAACTTTCTACCTCCCATGCATCTGTATGTCCTTGAGGTGTGTCTCTGTGTGTGTTTTGACAAGCACATTTCTGCAGCTCTCGTGACTGATGAAGGTTAAAATTGCATGGGTTTAAGACCTCCATTTGGAGAAAGAAGATAGAGAGAATAGAGGACACTGTATCATACTGTGGTTCAACTGACGACAACGTTGTCCTCTTGCAGTGATTGTCAGTAATGTTTGCAGAAGAAATTGTTGGACAGCCTTGGCACACAAACATGTAAGATAGGCTATTATTAAACATTTTTTAAAAAAGGAAAGAATTTGGTGAATGCATACCTCTACCAAGGCTGCACACCCCTAAAAATTGGTTTTAACTTATAAAAGAATAAATAGTTCAGAATTTTTTAATCTGCATTGCATCTAAATATATTTTTCATTCAAGTAAGTGTAGTACTTCATACAAAAAGTATTAAGGTGATCACTTACGTTATCATTTAGCAAAATTCTGTCGTCCAAATTAAAGTTTTAAAGCACAACGAGGCTTTTGTTTTAGAATATATGAAGAGCTTTGCCTGATTTTATGGATAACAGTAGAACACACACACTTTTATTACATGAATCATCAATTTTAGTATTTTATATGTAATATTGCTTACATTTGCCATATTGTACTGATATCAGAAAAAAATATTTGTATTAATATTGTGTTATGGATTTTAGCCATATTGCTCTGGGCTAATTGTAATGTTGTATAGTCTAGTTTATGGTAGTTCAATGAAATTGCATATTCTCCTGTGCTACTGACCAGCCAGAGGACGACAAGGAAAACAAAACAGGAGAAGGGCAGAGGAGCCAGAAAGTGAGATAGCTGGACTGGGCAATGATGGATATAAAAATTGTTGACAGCACATAAATGGATGAGAGATGGAGCGAAGAGAAGTGAGTGTAAAAGATAGGGGAGGTTTGACTGACAAACACTCCCCACACACTCAGTAAGAAAATAGGTGTTGTCAGCAAGCAGGAGGCAGAAATACTTAATTTGCATGATATATGACAGCATCAACTCTGCCCTGAGAGATCCTGCATCCCTATGCATTATATAAAGTTTGTTTACTGAGACACGCAGTCAAAACCGATGCAGCAGTGAGGGCTAAAGAGTAGAGGAAAAGTTTTACTGTCAAGTCAGAGAGAGCATAATGGACATTGCTGGTCATTTTCAACTACAACCAAGATTAACATAAAACAAAAGCGAAAGAGAAGAAAATAAGATGAGTTCAAAACCTAACATTAAACTGTAAGGTTCAAGGTTCATTTATTGTCATTGTACAACACAGGGCTGCACAACGAATTGCAGTTGTAGTCCCTTTATGCTACTCAAGAAAAAACAAAACAAAACGACAGTAGCGTATTCTTGTAGTGGATTTTTTTATTTGCATCAGGAGGAATGTAAATGTAATGTAGGAATGTAACAAAAACACTGGTGAATTCTCCGGGCAGATAATATGACAACTTAACATTAAAAATTCAACATCAGGAAAACACAGTCCATCAACTTTGACTATGTTTGAGCACCAAGCATCATTGATGTAAACATTAAACCATTAAAACAGGATACAGGCTGTATGTGTTGTACACGAGTATTTGTGGTGGTAAAGACGATTTGCTTTGTTTTTTATCTGTTTATTATCATTAATCCATTATTAGCTTCCTTGTGACGCAGACTCTATCGCAGCACACATTGGAGGTGTTTTAGAAGAAGTTTTTCAAGTGTCCCACTGAATCCAGACAGACCCCTGGAGAGAGTTCAATCCAATCAGCTAGAGAGTAAGTTACATCAGGTAACTGCTGTTACTGCTGGTTTACAGTGACACTTGTAGGAAATTTGTGCAATAGGATGTGGGATTTGGTTATAGCTCTTGATTATAAAATAGATCTGGCAACTAGAGCATTTGGAGGTTTGCAGCCTTTTTTAATTTAATAATGTTTAAACGTATTGTACTACCCCGGGGAGGGGGAGAGAGAGCGTGCTCATGTGGACGAGAGAGGGAGAGCGAGAGAGACAGAGCGCTTATGTGGACGAGAGAGAGAGCGTACATGTATGAACAGAAGTGTAGACGTGATACAAAAACTTTGTTTTGACCATGAAGCCCAATGTTGCTGTACAGTTTCTCTGGTTCATCAATGAAGTGTATGAACTACAGTGCAGACTGGATTCTCTACTCGTGACAAACAGAGTGACGGCTGACTCATATGAACGGGTCCAACAAGGGTTGAATGCGCATCGGCAGGTCCGTCTCGTGTGTGAAATGTCTGTATCCTCACTGCGCTGCATTTTTATAAACTATGATAATCTGGTCACGAGTCACATCTCTCACCCACTTCCAGGCGCCGTCTCACCCCTTGCAGTTCTCATACTCATAAAACTGAAGTTATATCCAGCAAATGAATCAACAAGTTAAAACAAAAATGTAGCGAAGTTCATGGGAGCTACTGGCCGCTGCATCTGCAAAAAACGCGAAGTATGAGCACACCCTAACGTTAAGTTATTTGCACACGTGCTGCTAAATGCATTTTACAGTTCGTGCACATTTATTTTTAGTCGCAAATGTGAGTGAAACACTCGCACTGTCGAGCGCTGAGTGGGTGTGCATTTGTGCTTGTGGGTACCGGACTGGGACCCAGTGGGGCATGGACCACATCCCGCTTCGCCCTTATCCCACTAGCGATAGCCTTAGTGGGCGAAGCCTGTACGGAATAGACCGGAATTATATACCATAACTCCGGTTCGTTTAACCAGCAGAAGAAAAAGCTGGCTGGGAGCCGATTGTCCGGTCTCAGTTCAAGTTATGCACAACAAGGTGAGACTGAGGTGGGACCCACGTGGTAAGTGGGCAGGGGATAAAGCATCTAGCGGTAGCTTTAGAGGGCTGTGCCTGTAGTCATAGTGTTACAGTATGTAACTAACGTTCCCGCCTTTTCATTTTGAAACAGCAACGGCCAATGAGGAAACTTCAACACTCTGACCAATCATGTAACTTCATCAATCACTCACTCACTCACTCTTTCACTCAGTAACAGACTTTTGCGTTTGTAGGACTGGCCCTCTGTGGTCCAGCCAAAAAACAGAGAACAGAGCCATGAAAATGAGAGGTTGAGGTTCAAATAATCAAAGACAGTCATTAGACACACACAGGGACACAAGCACATGCTAGACATACTCTCAGCTCAGCTAAAGAAATGTTTCTAGATACAATGACACTTGAAAAAGAGAGAGAGCTGGATAGAGAGAGATAGTATGTTGGTTTATTTGACACAAATAGGAAACTCAGAGTAGAAGCAGACAGCCAACACTGGAAATCAGTGTAATGCCGTTGACACAGTCCAAGATCTGGAAATAGATCTTGTTTCTCTTCACGCACGCTCATCCACTCCCTTAACTCCCACAGCCAAGCTCTCAGCAAACCAAACACATAATTATAGTTTCTATTGAACAAAGATGGGGAGGAATTAATTAGGCAGCAGTCGAGTTGGTAAAACACTTCTTCGTTACAGCATCACTCTTTGTTCCCTCCATCATTCAGCCTTAAAGTAATGAAGGATAGAATTAGATAAAGAGAGAGTTGTGATTACATTGCAGAGGCTTTTCTTTTGTATTAAATGTGCCTGATGAACGTCAGGATTCATATAAATACTTTCTTATTAAAAGGGGGATTTAAAAATACCCTGTAAAGGCAAAATACAGATATGCGTGTGTGTGTGTGAACCTGAGCCACGTGCGGTGTTAGATTACTAATTATTATATCATAGCATTAACATGCTTTTAATAACTCCTTTGCTGTATTTATTATTCAATTCCAGTCTCTCCATTACTTGATTTTATGAGACAATAAAATCAAGTAATGGTGATGTGGTTAATGGCAGATAGATACGTTCTCCAATCATATTCCGCTGATAGCCATGTTGAGACGACTGTTGCCTTACATTTACATTGAATCAGCAGTATTCAAAATGTATAGCGGTATCATAAAACATGCTGTTGGCACCACAAACTTGATACTCATGTGTGCTGACAGTAAAGATAAAGAGCAATAAACACAAGGCAAATAATGCTAGCATTAGTAGCTAATATTGGGAATAGTTGAGGCCGCTAAAAATGTATCCTCCGTAGGGATTTGCCAAAAGTTGTCCACTGTATCACTGGCTGCATTTGCTGCAGTTTGTGTGGCAGTGACAGTGACAGTTTTCTGGGGTGCTTGGAATATAGATCAAGGAAATAACTGATTCATTTTAGTCAAACGTTCATCATAAAATAAGTTAAAAATATAGGCCTAATATTTTTCTAAACATAACGAATCAGTTTTGAATTGCAGTGTATCATATTGTTACAAATTTATCTATATTGTTTTTGTGTCAGACTGTGTATCTACTGTAGATATGCTTTGAATTGTCTGAGAGGAAGAAATACACCCCTATCATTAGAGAGAGAGAGAGAGAGAGAGAGAGAGAGAGAGAGAGAGAGAGAGAGAGAGAAGCACTTTTGTCGTCCCTAAAATGTAGAGAACATCCTATCAAAACAGAATACATATTCATGAACTCATAAGATAAAAATAAGAAAAGATGAAATAATCTGAATATAGATAAAATAACATGAATTGTTCATAATCCCCGTGGGGAAATTTGGCTCATCGTCTCTGCATCACTCAACATCTCAGAGGGAGGCGGAGGAGGACAGCATTAATATGGGAAATGCACTCCGTGCTTTATTCTCTTCCTGTCACTCTATCAAAAACACACACACAGAGAATCTGTTTAAATATCTTACATACAGAGGGTGGTATACAAGAAATCAGTTATGCATCTATTAAACAAGATAATCCCTCCATATCAATGTGTAGGTAGCGATGTGTGCTTTTGATTGCAAATATCAGATTAAGGCTCATTCCTTTTGCAGCTCACTGCACAGGTTTTTCCGTTCTTTTGTACTCAATGCAGGAATGAATTTCTCCTCTCTCCCCATTTCACCTCCCACACAAGTCAAACGTCAAGCGCACACATATGAATTCAAATTATATTAGGACACATGCCAGCACAGATCACAGATACCACACAAGTGCGCGGTTGTACACGCGCTCACACACACACACACACAAACAAACAAAAGAACAACAGAGTCTGTTACTCCCCCATGTGGGAGAGAGGAAACCAGTAACCATAACAATCCATTCTCTCTGTGTATACTTTCTTTTAGATTGTATTTCTCCTCCAGAATCTCTCCATCCATCTGCTGAAACCCTATTTTCATGACAAACAATAAGACACATGCACTCACTCCGTCACTGCCCCCTGTAGCTGCCAGAGAGCCAGATGATGGAGGAGAGGGAAGGAAGAAAAGAAAAAACACAGGGAGGGGGAGGTGACAAAAGGGATGGAGACCATTTGAATTGCAAGACAATTTGAGGGATTACTAGTGTGGGCACATGGGTGTGTGTGTTTTTGTAGGTCTAAGTGTAAACTTGTTCCCTAGTGTTTAGAAATTGGCTTGTGAAGGTAGAAAACATGCAACCCAGTGTCCACTGAATAAGGTTCTTATGCAGCTGTTCTGCATTGGCATATAACTGCATGTTTAGTGGCAACATTAAGTGCCAATGCTTAAAGAGAGTGCAGTGAAAAGTAAAAATGTAGAAGTCAAGTTGGTGACCTTCAAGGCCCCTTTAGTGACTTTACTTCAGCAAACGAGCCTAGTGATAAATCTCCTTCTCAGACAGACGAGAGCTATATCCACTTGAAGAGAGTCACCAGACAGTTCAGTCGACTGCACTACAGCTAGAATAAAACAGATAACTGATCGCAGATTATCCACAACATGTGTGAAATAGCATAGTTTACTTGTTGTGGTCAAGTACTGCACCCGTGGTCCAGCAAAACTACGCTTGCCTAGTGTTGATATTCAAATGTGGCCTCCATCTTCACTGACCATAACCAAATGGTTTTAGTTTAATTGTCATGCCCAAATATTTACAGTATATTTACAGTGTCCAAATTAAAATGTTGGCAGTGAACACAACATGTTAGTGATAAAACGTGTTAATGTTTCCTCCTCTGCGCATCCAGAGATAGACTGTTTTTGAGAAAGCGTTAGGTAGAATTATCAGTATTCCCAACTCTCTAGCTAACTAAGTCTGTGTGTGTGTGTGTGTGTGTGTGTGTGCGTGTGTGTGTGCAGAAGCCTGTCTGTGACACATTAGAATGTGACTGGACAGATGTGAAGTTACCAAGTGTGAAAAACAGCTGGTGATTTCAAGTCTTTGTCACTGTTTCACATGTCGATGTGTTGCTGTATTGCTCTGTGTGAATAGAACCTCTTTTGTGAACTGGCTGATCTTGTTTGTCACAGACATACAAGATGTTAGTTCAAATGTAGTTGTTTTTAAAAATTGTCTTTAATGGAACCAAGCCTAAGCGTGGTTTATGACATCAGTATGTTTTTAACAAATTTTGCTACCCGTATAACTGAAGATGTGTCAGACTCAGTGTTGTGAAGTGAGACATTTCTTTGCTGCCCTTTCTGTTGCTCTTTTAGCTAAGAAACAGTTAAGCAGAAGCTACTGTATAGAACTCCTGTGTTGCAGGCTACCAGAACTTAGTTTCTTGAAGGTCAAGTTTACATCAGTGTTGAGCGGAAACATCAAATGTGCCAACACTTTTTGAAGTTAACTGTAATATCAGAAGTAAAGAAATGATTGCAAATATGAGAGATATTGAAAATGTTCCTTTAAATGATAAGAATATAGTTACTATGAAGCAAGGCAACAAGAAAATCCCACTTATTCGTTTGCTTGTGTTTGTTGTTCATTATTTCATTAGTGTTGCATGTCCTCTTATTTCTCATCTAGGCTTTTAAAGGTGAGGCCTGTCTCAATATGCACTCAAAGAAAGGCAGTGAAACATGCTGCAAAAATTCCAGACAGACAAACACACCTTTAGATATGCACTTATGGGCAATCAGGCCTGTTTCAGAAACTATTTGCTTGGGATATTGTTATCACCAGTCCCAGTCTGAATCATGTAATTTTAAAGACCTGACAATAACAAGCCGTGATGTTGCCTAAACACCTACACCTGTATTAAAATGAGTAGATTTGATCCAATTTAGATGTTCTGAAGAGCTAAATAGCTCTAGTTTTTTTGTCAGTGTTTAACACACCTTTTTTTTGTTTTGCCCTGATTATAATAGTTGAATTGAATCTGTCAGAATTAATAATAGTTAGCAACAGACCAGATTCATCGAATCAGAGTGTGTAATTGTCTGAAAGCTTCTAAAATACTGGTCTGTGAATAAAGGCAGACCTCACCCACTTGACACTAAAAGTCGACTAAAACAAACTTTATGGCTAATTTCAAATAATGAATTGATCCATGTCTGTGGGAAACTGTTAGCAGACTGTTGCTTGTAATTTGTTCTGTGGATTTTGCTTTTCTCACAGTGGCTATATTTAATCACTCAATGTGTGATGCCTTTGAGTGACTGAGAGTATTGAACACTTGTTTGAAATTCACCATGTACTGTCTTAAGCCTCTATTGCTATTCACCAGTTGACAGAGAATGATTTAAACCCAGTGAGCCACTGTTCAACCAGCTCACTTATATTCAAAATTAAATAAGTACAGTAACTATCAACTGTGTAGTTAAAATGACTTTTTATTTCTAATGATGATCATAAACCTTTAACTCGGTGACTAAAACCAAGAAGAGTAAGTCAAAGTATGCCATCCCAGTTGGGGAGGTATGGTTTTCTCTACAATACAGTAGAAAAAATGTCTAAAATTAGTCACCATGCCATCCATCGTTCTGTTCCCTTTCAGCAACAATCTGTTTAATGGATTTTACATTTACATCTTGGCACTGTCGTATAATTTTAGGAAGTGAGAATGTTGCAAATGTGAGAGCAAATGATCTCCATTTTAAGATTTGTAAGCAATGCTAAAATGGCTCCTTCTTCACAAAACGTTAATAACACCATCAGGACAGAAAATTTGCAAACCACACCCAGCTTTAACTACTTCAAAAGGTACAGTAATTTAACAGTATTCCTCTCCTCTTGGGTAAGTGTAATAAGAGAAATTTTGTGGGAAAAAATCCAATTACAAAATCCTTCCAAGAGAAATAATGAAAATTCAAATGGGTTATGTAAATTCTGCCTGTTAAGTGGCTGGGGACAAGTGTGGCAAGTATGAGATTGTGCACATGCACAACGGCACGCGCATACACACATTAGCCATTTTGCTTCTCCAACGCTTTCGTTTTCAATATTCTAATCTGAATCCATCATTTCCTCCCTGTCACCTCTTTGATAGTGCTGCTAATGTTGCTTAATGAAATTTGTTGACAAAGGAACAGCGCTCTATCCTGTTCTCAACATATTGAATTAGCTGTCTGGGTAGGGAGGAGGCGAGAGAGAAAACCCAGAAGATAGATGACCTCCCCCAGTCACTGTCAGCACACTGAGAACTTCTGAGACTCTCTTTAGGTCTCTCAATCTCTCTCTCCCCATCCCTCCCTCCACTCTCTGGGTTAATATGGTTTCTATACACTGCTCACTGACTTAATGCAGCATGAAAATAGAAGAGTGAAAAAGGGAGAGGAAGAGAAAGAGAGTGTGAGCGAAGGTTATGAAAAAGAATGGCACAGGGGGATAGGCAGTAGATAAACAGTAAAAACAGCAGAGGAAGGGGAGAGTAAGCAAGGCGGGCTAAAGAAACGAGAGAGAGAGATGAGTGGACAAGAGAGATAGAGGGCCTAATGAGAGGCAGAGTCAGAATGAAATATGAGGACAGAACGTGAGAGATAGCAACCACGAGAGAGGGGGAGAGGATAATGAAAGTGAGGCATAAACTTGGAGAGAAAGCACTGCAGAGAGATTGGGGGGGAAATGGCTTGGAAAAACAGCCATGACATGAAATAAAAAAGAATTGTTCAGAAAAAAGGCAGGAGGAGTGGAGGGGAGAAGAATGATGGCTAAAAAGCAGGAGGAAGGCATTGGATTTGGTCTGTAAAGTCTCTTGGGTGGGAGCACTTTCATAGTAATAGGATCTGAGAGTATAAAGGGTCAAGGTCGTGTGTATTCGGGCGCCCAGATAGCTCAATGGGTTGAGCGGGCGCCCATGTAGTGAGGGCTGCAGCCCTCGCGCGGTTGACCCGGGTTCGTGGTCATTTGCCGTATGTCATCCCCTACTCTTTCCCCCCCCCGTTTCCTGTCTACTCTCCAGCCGTCCTATCAAATAAAGGTGAAAGGCCAAAAAGAAAATATAAAAAACCCCCCCAAAAAACGGGTCGTGTGTATTCATAATGAAATATGATTAAATAAATCGAGATCTGCCTGCCTTCTTCATAAAGAATAACTCACTAGTGACGGGGCCAGAGGGACTCATTAGTATAACAGGAAACTAAACCCATCCATTGGATATGCATTGATGAGGACTGGCATCACTGGTTATCACTCACACCAGTGAAAGACTCTCTGACCCTACTGGTCCTATTTATTCTTCTCTGACCTTTTCATGGGATTAGTGTAACACCACTGTGATCGTCCTCCGGCGCCATCGCCTTCTTTTAAACCACCATGGCCCTTGACACTTCAATCTGCCTTTCCTTTCTATCCTCAGAATGGATGAGGTCATGTAAAGATGTATGTGAGAGGGTGTGTTGGTAAAAGAGGAGGCATTTTTACTGTTAGGCTGAGGTTTCTTTGTCATTTTATCATAATAAAAACGACAGAAGGGGAGAGGAAGGGGGCAGCGGCAAAGGAGTGACAACAGGAGATAGGGAGAGTAAGCTTAGATAAAGTAAGGGGTGGGTGGGAGAGGAGTGCGAGAGGTGAGGTAAAGAGAAACTGAAGAATTCAGGAACCAAGTAAGTCTACCACACACAATAGGTCAGGAAAATATTATCTATTCTATCAGACACAATACAGTTGCACGGATATTGCAAAAACGTACATGAAATCCAAAATGGTTTAACTGAAAATTGTATGCTTTATGGATAATAGTTGAAAAGCTATGTGCACCGAGAAAAGGAGAGGAAACAAACTGGTATAGACAGATGAGAAGCATGATAGGAGAAAGGGAAATGCACACGTGGGCAACGATAACCTCACAAGATCGAGGCGGCCGCAGGTTTTAGAGCCAGGCACCACAGTTGCTCTTCACTGACTGCAAGACCCAGGGCATGATGGGAAACGCCTGGCTGTCGCCTGGTCAAAGAGCTGATTGGCTCTTAGTTTTGACCACAAACACCGCGTTTTGTAGAAAATCCTCATTTTCTGTGTAGCTGTAATATTTAACACTAGATTGTAGGCTAGTCTCATGCTGTGCAATGAAGGTTTAATCTGTTAACAGAGAACAGATCTGTGCGGTTCATAATAATAATAATAATACTAATAGTAATAATAATAATAATAATAATAAAGGTTATTTATGTAGCACTTATCAAAATGAGCAGTTACAACAAGGCAGACATAAAAAGAACAAATGATAGAAAACAATGCCAGATACACACACATTTCCACATATACAGTAGCCTATATAATTACAAAAAATCAATAAATAAACATTATAAGAAAGCCAGATTACAACTTGATGACAACGTTTGTCAGCCAGAGAAGTGGAGTATGTTTAGTCCAAGAATTCCACAGATTATTGTTAAGCGACAGAAAACCTATTAAAAGAATAACACAGTTGTTTGGAACTGAGTCTAATTATCTCTCAATGAAGGAAACTTATGTCTTGTTGTCATAATTGTTGCTTTTCCTCCCCGTGTGTGGCCTCTGTATGTAGCTGTGAGAACGTTTGGCCTGTTGATTCAGTTGTTCAATTTCTTAAATTTAGGGTCATATGATTTTTAAATGACAGCGCCTTTACATACATTTTCTATGTAGGCAATACTTATTCAATAAATATGACTTCCAAGGGCTAAAATCTGCCCAATCTTTCTCTGATTCTGTCCTCAATTATAACAGTGGCATCGTTGAAGAAAAAAAAAGTTATGATAGACAAAGAAAAAGTAGATTTATTGTTTTAGAAAAATCCACTTTGTATGACCTCAAAACCTTGAACCTAAAAAGCATCATCAATTCATTCTTACAAAGGTTGCTTTTCTATTTACATTTGTGAGATGAAATCTTAAATATCACAAACCACATCTCATATGCCCATTAAGATGATTAATACAGTGGAATTTATGTGCAAAGTGCTAACTGCTAAAGAAAAATTATTCACACTGGCTCAAATTTCAGTTCAGATATATTTATTGGTTAGAAATACATTATTGAGCGACATCATCAGCAAATCAGCAAAACAGAAAAAATACAAAGCACTAGACTAAATGAGCTGTAACAGAGGCCATATGCTCGGGTTCATTTTAAATATTTACATAAAACAAATCACCTTCTCCGTTCATAGAAAAGTAGGGGGATCTCTTCTGCTTCAACTTTTGCGATTTCTTCAGTCAGCTGAAGTGAACGTGGTCTGCAAACTACAGGTAGCCTACAGGTGGATCTGACAGGATGTAAATATTTCTGTGACTTCCTGTATGTTTTCTGAAGGCTGCTGGAAACTGTCTGACTCGACTGCAGCTTTTTGTCACTGCCCCCTGCTGCCGCCTGATCTCGTCCATTTTCCAGGAGAGACGCAGTTCATCTCGAACGAGCCTATTGACAATGAAACCTGTCCATATTAAACAAAGGTGGCCTTGTTTTCTCTGCCAGTGTGCACCTTTTGTGTTTTGTTTCAGCGCAGAAGCCGTGTGCATGCATGCTACTGTAGGAGTCATTTCTTAATAAAAATAGATCCCTGTTTCTTGGCTTTTTTTCCCAACTGAAGAAAGTTGAGTACAGAATGAATGATTAATTAACTTCATTTTTTAATTTCATAAAAATCAAATCAAATCAAACTCCCGTTGATGTGCCCATCGAGTCACAGCAGTTGCTGTTTTAAATTGTTCTGTATTTTAAGTGACAGCAGTTAAGGCAACTGTGGTCTGCAACTGTATTTAGATGAAGCAGTGGAGTCCTTGTGTGTGGCTAATGAAGAGCAAATCATTTATATAGTATATTAGTGACATATGGCTGACATATGATAACAGAGGAATCATACAATAGCCGTAGTATACAAGTCTTAACTGCCTCCTTGTTTATAATCATCAAACTCAAAGACACACTCACTGTCCTTGCAGATTAGACATTCAAAGATCATCAGTGAATAAGAGAGTCATCTTATAAGAAATGGCTTTGGCGCTTTTTCCTCCTGCTCTGTCTTTGTGCACACTCTTATTCGTTCCCCTCTCTTCCTGCTTTCTTTATGTTCTCCTGGTAGCTTTAACCCAACACAGCTGAAGCGTGTTTAACACATCTGTGTGTACTGAGCTGTGGATTTCCTTGGCCAGAAAACCTTATGAACTGCATCATAGATGGTGTGTGTTAATACACACCACACACACAGTATGAACCGCAGAAGGGATTAGTATCAGGCCTGTGTGTGTGTTATTAATAAGCTTATTGTGCACTGCTAGATGGATGGATGGATGGATGGACTATCTGCAGTATGCATATGCACAGCCCTTTCAGTAATGTGTTAAATGCCATCCTGCTGTGGAGCTGTCAAAACCAGCTGCCACTTTCCCTTAGAAACTCCCCCCTCCCCTCACTGTCAAACACATTTCTGAGTAGCTCATATCTGGCAAGAGCTGCCTCACAGTGCAAGAGTAAGGAAAAACACAAGAACTGCATGATAGAGAGGCAAAGTGGGTGGAGCTGCAAGTTCCTGAAGTAGTTTTTCCCACTGTAAATTCTCATTTGAAGGATATCTGTTACTGTGATGATGCCCGCATGCTTCTCCACATAGCATCACGGGGGTCTCCTGGGTAATTAAACAATACAATAAGGTTGTGTTTTCTGTAAGTTTCGTGATGCAAATGACTCTCAATATGTCTTTACAATCAGGGACCGAACACTGCATTGTTGTCGCTGAATTCATCAAAACTGAACTATAATCCAGAAGTGCATTGAGTCAACCTGCTGACGTTGACAAAGCACAATTCATAGCTTCAGCCCACCATCAGTGTTGCGTGTAACCAAATTTTAAACTTGGTGAGTACGTTTCATGCAAAGCTGCACAGAGCCGGAATGTTTCTGTCCGGCCTAGTACCTTTGACCCTGAAATTGAATCATATATTATATATATTAAAACTCCCACATACAGTAAAATATAAAATGGTTCTTGTTTTTTGTAAAACATGCTGATGATTTTATGCATGTGTGTAAAAGAAAATTCAGCTCAACTGCTAACGAAAAGTACTCAATGTGAAAAAAACATGCAGCATTTTCATGATAGCACTTGTGTGAGAACTTAACAGACCAAAGAAGAAAACAATGACTATTTCTCTGGTTTGTAGAAAAAGCTCTAAAAAAAAGGAAAGAATACATTTAAACCAGGCAAAGAGGTGTGAAGGGAAGCTTCATAGGGAATCAATTTACAAGCACAAACAAACAACTTCTATATATTACCTGTAGAGCTGAAAAATGTATTATTCTTGTCACCTTGAGAGTTGGACAACGTGATTAACTGTTAAAAAAAAGACATTATTGTTTTATGTTTCTGGACGTCCTGAAATATTTATTTGCTAAATTAAATTGTGTACTTTATATCAGCAATGTAACCAGATACAGTTTTAATCACTTTAAGAATACTGATTAAATGTGGAGCTTTATCTCTGAGGATTGCACAGAGAAAGTAGTACATGAGTTCAAGGATTTCTTTTATGCTTTGTTGTGTTTTCGCGATGTAGTTAACAACAGCAAGAATTCTCAAAAGGTTGAGGAAAAACAGACCATTACACAAATATTAAACTGACACTGGCTCCCAATCTGCTCCAGATTTAATTTTAAAAATCTTCAATTAGGTTGTAAATCTCTAAACTCCCTGGCATAATTATGCAGTTCAAATATAATTATCTGATCTGTGTGTTCCATAGAGGCCAAGTGCTTTAAATCACCAAGCCTCGGCCTTTTCACTCTTCTTAGAAAGAAGTGAGAGGCAGACACTGAAACTCATAACTCTTAGAACAAAAGAAAGTGTTACGGTTTGTAAACACAACATTAAAAGTTGGCCCCTCCTCCCCGGCTCAATGACACCAGAGGCGCACACCCCCTGACCGCGGTTGCCAGAACACAGCCCAGTGTACCACCTGCAGCAACACATACCTACATAGCAGCATCTCAAGAGCGGTATAGCTGACTACCTGCGGGAAAATGAGTGATGAGGTACCTTGCAAATATCTGATCAAATAATGTGTTTCTCGTGTGTTAATGGCATTGTTTGTATGAACGAACAGCTACACTAATAGTTGGATGACTTCAGCCAGCCAGCTTAGTGATCTTCACTCTAGCTAACAGGCATACTTAGACAATAATTACTTCTCATGATGATAATGTAATGACTATCTCAGGAATCGAACCCTGATTCCCTGTTAACGGCGCAGATACATACACTGCCACACACTTCTAGTGGGTCATAAGTGATGATTGAGAGGGATTATTTTTGTCTATACATTGTTTTTCAGGAAATTCCTACTCATTCTGCCTTTAACACTCATACTCACTGTTTTACACATATGCATTTTCATAATGATTTTTAGAGATCATGTTTGCACCGCATTTGGGTATGAAAAGTGTAAAAAACATTTTGATTTGATACAGTCTCACACATTTCACAGGTCTGTGAAGAATGTTTGTTTGCAGATTCAATTAGTTTGAATTTGCCATCTGAGAATCATTATGTGAATCATTATAACCCCTCTTCATTTCTAAAGCCTTCGTAAGTGGTACAGGTGGGAAAATAAGTTTCCAAGTGAATAATCTGTTTGATAGACTTTAACTGCAACTCCATTCAAATTAAAATCAGAACAAACAAGATGTCATTAAACAGTGACCTTAATAATCAGAAGGATAACAGTTAAAATGTTAGATCGCTGTTCTGAATTAATGCATTTACAAGATATTAAGTAATCACACACAAGGCTAAATAAGCAAGAAAACAAAAAGCTCAAGCTACCCCAGAGGCTGGAAAACGTTATTTTACTTTGCCTTAAATATCTGAATAAGAGTACAAACAAAGCCCAGATAATGTTCCTGTCCAATAAAATATTAAAAATAATAAAATACTAGCAGGATTTAGCTTAATAATACCCTCTTCTTTACATCCGCTCCTTCTCCCCTTACTCTCAGTCATTATGTGGACCACCAACCTATGTATATTCATGCAAAAGTTGAAACCCCATGTGTCCTGTGTATCTCCCTCTACTAAACTAATGAAGTGATGGATGATGGAGGAGACATTGTTATCTCACACTGCAGGAGGAGGACTGTCCACTCTCAAACACAAAGCAAACATGTAATTTAAGTTTCCATTTTCGGATGAAGCTGATTGTTTTTTGTATTTTCCAGCAGAATCCAGTTCTTCTGTCTGTCAAAACACAATGAAAAAATGTCAGAAATCATGGGGTGAGGATCAAAAGAAGAATAACAAAAGACATGTCAGTTTTTTTAAAGCATGAACAACTTACTAAGGACTATTCTTTCTGTGGCACCGCTGGCAGGCGTCCAAGGCAACAGAGTTCAAAGCAGCTTATTGACTCTGAGCATTGTGCCATTTCACACACAGCTAAAAACTGCAAACTCATATGCAGGTGACAAAGGAGAAGGGAAAAGACAAGCTAGAAGAGGTGGAAGAAAGAGAGGAAATGGCAGCAACAGAAAGAGAATTGAGCTTTTGGTACAGATGAAGTAAAGATGAAAAAGAAACGGAGGTGGAGATCAAGCTGACATCAGGCAGTGGACTCTCGATCTGTGGTCTTGGTGACCTTGACAATCTCACAGGCTAAGTCAGAAAGAAAGAAAGAGACAAATCAAATCAAGTCAACTTCAAAGTCAAATTTAATCATGACTTTTATATACAGGTATCAGAGCCATCTGCCAAATTATTATCGCGTAAATGGCCCTCCCCCTTTAAACTGGAAAGAATTTGGACTTAACTTTCATCAGTTTAGCTCAGAAAATGTACTGCCTATTGTGTGTGATTAAACAAACCAGAAGACTCAACAAGCGTTTGTCTCTGCTGAAACTGTAAACTCAGTTAAGTGCATCTCCCATTTTATGGTAATGCTGGTACTGGTCAAAAACCCGCACTGAATGTGTTCATGCTGCGCAATACCACTTCATTCACCAGCGGGAATAAATTACAAATGTACATAAAAGTCATTTAAATAATGTTAATGTCAACAACAATGCCTATGTAAACATTTGCTGTATCAATGAGCTCATCAGAGATCTTTAGTTTTCCTAAGAACATATTAGTAGTAGATGTGTAGTAGATCCGAATGAAATCATTTAATAGTGTTCATTTTTGAGAGAAGGTAAAAATCTGCCATGCTGAAATATAAAGATATTTTTAATCAATATTTGTAATTGACAGTGAGGTCTTTGGTACTGCATAGCTTATAAAAGTTTTGATTATTTTATCTGAACACTGATACTGGCCTGCATGAATTGGTTGGTTCTCTGTCACATCACTAATATTATCTAAAATGTCAGGGAGTAAGATCAATGTTAATTAGTTGGTTCCGGTGAAAACTACTATAGATCACAAGTGCTCAGGAAGGCATAGTCTGAGCAGACGCTGGCATTTGGTATGCAGGGGGGAATGCACACAACAGGGTCAGGACTGGTTGTTTTAAGCAGGAACTTTACACTCATTACAATGGATTTTCATTTCAGCTCATTTTGGAACACGGCCTCTGCCAGAACAACAGTCCACAGTCAGTCTGGCTGAACTCACAACACCTCACCCAATATTCACTTACAAAATAAAAAAGTCTTGTTAGAGGGTGACAGACGACTGGTTAATGCATCCTGTGTAGGCAGCATGTAATACGTCTCGCTGAGGACTGCTGTCAACGTTGACATCTGCCGTAAAGGGCATGGGGTTGAAACAGAAGACCTTGAACTGACTACCACAGACATCTTCTGAAGTCAGTCATGTGATGAAAAAAATTTTTAGACAGCGACTAGGCACCAATAAAGCCAAGATAAACTGCAGCCAAAACCCAAGGCTTCTGCCATAAAGATGGCCAGCGCCATGAATTTATAACAGTACACCAGGAAGAAAGCACGCCAAAATGTCAGTATTTATTTCGTTTTTTGGCCTGTTCAGCTGGTCTGTAGACTCATTGGAGACATGTTGAGTGTCAGACAGTGAATGTAGCATGTTGATGTTTCTCTAAAAGTCACTCTTTTCCGGAACTGTCAAAATGTGTACAAAAGTGATTAGTTGGAGAGCCACACACTGGGATTAGTTATCAGCCATTTTATTAATTCAAAGTTGTAATCTGGAAGATTTTCACTTTGTTGTCTTTCGCTGCACCTATGGCGATAATCAGTAATTGCAGGTGTGTTTTTGGACCTTACTTCAGTTTCAGTTTCAAGTTTCATCGTCTGTAGTCATCAATCTTTTATTTGTTTGTTCGGCCATAGAAACCGTTTACTCACAACGCTAGCAGATACTGGAAAAAACAGAACGCGGCTTCACACACAGGTGAGTTGAAGAGTGAGTTTGTTGCGTTAAAAGCCTAACTGTGGCTGCGGTGACTCTGACAGCCACCACCCATCACCCTGTGGAGACGTTCCTATTTTGAACCTTTTTTTTTTTTTAACTGCATTAAATCAGTGTGAATATCTTAAAATGGCACTGATGTCCACATCACAAACACCCTCATTATATAAAAGCCACTACTGTACCTTTGACAGTGTCTGTTCAAAGGTGACAAACCCAGATTTGGATAGAGATGTTTATGAGACAGATCAATAAAACGTGTTTAGGCTCTCCCAAAATTTCAGAAAAGTAATTGAGATTAGTACCAGTTATAAGTCACCCGTTCTTCAACTCTAAACTCATCTGAGAGTGCATGAGATCTGTATGAATCACATGATTTCTCTATTCAGTTGCTGAGCTGAAATGATAAAGTCAATTTTCATAACTTCATAGCAATTTCACGGCTCCTTCTGTTCTCAGTGGTGGTTGCCTTGACTACGCTATCAGGGGGGTTTAAATGAAGTAAGGTTTTCTGTTGTTGATAAATGAGAAGAGAGGTTGCCACATAAACAGCGGAGTGTGTTTGCGTATTTGTATGTGTGTGCCTGTGTGTAATGAATGTGATGATTCTTCATCAGAGGCTGTGAAAAGACGCAGCGTTCAGAATGGCTTAGCTGATAAGAGAGGAACAGAGTGGAAAAAGTCAATGATGTGGTTTGAAAGTGTGTGTGTGTGTGTGTGTGTGTGTGCGTGCGTGTGTGCACGCGTGTCTAATCACTACATGATGCCGTGAATGGCAGCTGCAGAGGGACAGAAGTATTGACACAAAACGCACACACACACACACACACACACACACACACACATGCCAACGATATGTCTGACTACTGTCCTTTACTGGGTTAATTAGGTGATTGACAGCCTCAGGGTGCTGTGATGGCAGAGTGGACGGACACAGATGGCAGTGAGTTGGCAGATTCCTAAAGTCGAGAAAACTTAAGAACGACAGTTTTGCTTAATACACAAAATATAGTTGTGGTACTACTAATACAAGACAAAATATATTATGAATCATCTCAGCTGTAATTAAGCACCGGGGCATTTGGTATGAATGCTTTATTTGGTTATTTAATCATTTAGGTTGATCCCATATTTAACCATTTTGTTATGCACAGGTACTGAGAAATGAGGTTCACTTTCTGTAGCTTAATGGTTTTGCTCCAGTTTAAATGAAGTGTTAGTACTAGGAGTGAATTTATTTCAATTAAAGTATAACATAATTATTATATAATTTGTACCGTCCACCTCCTGCCTGCTAGGACCACGTCAATTGCAAACTGTGCAAGGCACTTCGTTGTTTTAGCCACTCTTGTTGGCAGAGGCACATCGGTCTGTTTGACCTCTCAAAAATGACACAAACCCCTGTTAGATATGAAAGCCTCATCTGTTTCTCTTTGATTATACATTCTTCACACATTTACATGTACAGTTAAAGTCCAGTTTTAATCAGAAGATGGAAAAAAATTGCAGTAAGGAAGAGTGGTGATTGCCAGCTTTTCCCTCGCCAAAATATGATACAAATATCTTCACTGTAGCTTTAAAACAGAGCCTGCTACAGCCTCTGAATGTCAGCTGAGGTCACAGACAGTGTCTGAGGGTTAAATGGTTACTCATTTAACCTATTGTAATGAGAGTGGTTGTCCTAATATTTTGCAATAACATTTATAAGAATTGTAGTTTCATTATTTAAGCATGCACGTACGCGCGCACATGTTAGCTAGTTCTGTTCTACTTGAATCCAAGGCTAACCGGTGACAGAGTGTAACGTTAGTTAGTGTTATGTTAGCTGGCTTTATGTTAGCCAAGCTAATTACCCTAAACCTATCAAAGATGGAAACAATTACATACAAATAGCTGTAAATCTTCTTACCTCAGTGTGTTTTTGAGATTAGAGGCTGAATTCTTGTAAGCCAATGTCACTGTACGTGGCAAACAAAGTTTGCATTGCATTTCCAAATCTTTAGTCCCTAAATTACTCCCAACTCCTACACTGTTCTGGTCAGTGGTCACCTCTCCAAACCTGTGCCTACTGCAGAGTTTTTTGTTTTTTTTGTCCGTTTGTCATGGTTTTTCATTTTTCATTCATTCCTGTTGGCGATCCGCTGGCCTTATTGGCTACAAAAATGCAGATGAAAGCTTTGGATATAATTCAAATTATAGGCCTATTCAGTAGCGATTTAAATTTTAAAAGTAGCGAAGTAGATTACATAGTGTAATGCATACTTAAGTAAGAGTAAAATTACAGACTGAAAAAATACTCATAAAACTACAAGTACCCAAAAAAACGGCTTAATTACAGTAACGGGAGTAGTTGTAATTTGTTACTTCCACCCCTGCTATCTGGCAATCGGAAAATCAGTTGGCATGTGTTTCAGTAATGGTTTCGACAGCATTAACATTGTCAAATGCAGCAGAGTCATAAAGTATACGACTCCCCGCCACCATTCGGTCCAAAGGAAATTATTGGACAGGCTTATTACAGTCCTATGACAGCCACAGACACCGGATTTTTTTTTTTTTTGTCAGAGCATTTGATTTATTGATTGCTGTTGGGATGTAAAGAGAATTTCAACAAATATAACAAAAACGGCTTCTAAAATACACTGTCTACCCTAGCTTCAAGTATACAGTATACAATCAAGAACAGCACCGTATTGTTGCAGAAATAGATGAAAATGGGACTTTTTTTTTTAAGTCTGTCACAGGACATATAGACAGAAGATGGCACACTGACAGCTATGGACAATTAAGAGTTTCCATTTCACCCAGACAAACAAGCAAATTACATTCAGAAAGGCTTCAGCCGGCTGACAGATTTAAACCCAAAGTCCNTTTTACAGTTATGAGAGAGTTAGACATTCATCAATCATCAATCATCAGCCAATCATGATATTGATAGCTTTATGTGGGTATTAATGATGAAAGTTAATCTCTGGGGAGAGAATCTTTGTTAAAACTTCATTTATTTTTCATCAGTATAGATGTTTACAATATTTGTATGTATTATAAATGCTAATCATATGGTGATCGCAAGCTAACAGTTTAATGTAGGAGACAGCCAGCAGCATGCCCTCACGTTTATACAAAATTGTCTAAAACTGCAAAGATGAAATTAAACTTGGCAAATTACTCATAAGCATGCATGTTTGAATGCAGTTAAAGCCCCTATTTGTAGACTGTCAATGTGATAAAATAATCTTTCAAATTATTGCACTGGCACAAGTTATTGTTTGTAGAAAGATGAGACAATCCTGGAGAAAAGCGGTGTAGTTCATTTGTGGCTTTTAGCCCTTTTTCATTCCAGGGTCCCCAGGTAGGATCTGTGGGTGCATTCTGTCAAAATGTCCTTTTTGATGCTAACACTAGAAGTAATCAAAGTAAAACATTTTCAAATCCTACACATAGGGGCTTTGACTGTAATTTTAAAAAATACATCAATGTACCAAATAATGAAAAAACAAAACACAAAAGAATGAACTCAATGTTCAGATTGCTAGCAACCATGGAGCTACTACCAGATCAGAGCTAGGCATTTTTTTCTGACTGTCACATTTATTGAATAATCAGATCATACATTGGAGAATTGTACTGTACATTGTTGGTAAGTGGCAACTAATTTGCAGTATGTACTGGCAGCGATATTCTGCATTTGTGGTGCAGAATAAATAAACATTTTTTTAAGGTTGCTAGCATTGTGAAACATGAAACAGAAGTACATTGTTTGACAATAAACATTCAACATTTCTTTAATGAGCACTATAATGAATAGAATTATTATTGACAATCAAATCAGGTGTAAAGCTCAAAATCATTATGTTACAGTATTCTAAATTATACATAACTGAAGAAAGTTACTAACTTGACCATGATTCATTAGTAGTCAGAATAGTTGGTCAAGGGTATGAATATGAGTCTAAGTTGTTGGCACGCTGCATATTTAAAAAGGAACATCAACTTTTTATAGAGGATAATGACTGCTACAGTGACTTCTCTGGGTTGAAAATCCTGATGTTGCACTTCAGGTGGTCAGGTGTGGTCTGCTGTACTTTTGACAACACCCTAATGTGATGTAGCATTGCACAACAGTGTAACGTGAACTAATGTATTGCATAGGGTGGGGTGACAACATGGAGTGAACACTTGGTGGCAGCACAATCAGAACTTTCTGCTTTCTTATCTACACTTAAATGCTTCTGATTCCATTTAATGTGACCTTTCGGTTACATTAATTCCATATCTCTCCATTCCTGCTCTCTCTCATGCCCGAGTGAAGGGATAGATGAGATGCTGCTTTTGAGCTCATCCAAGACTTCCTGCAATTTGTCTGCTGACTGCCTGACTGATTGGACAAATTTCATGATCTCAGATCTGATTGGAGCAGTATTTTGGGAAGACTGATCCTGTGTCTCTGATTGTCTGATTTGGCGATTTTCTTCAGCATTGTCAAAACTGACCTCTTGCATCAATGAGCTGGTCAATAGCGTAGCTTGGTCAGAGGTGGACAAGTCATCAGTTTCAGTCTCAGAACCAGTTGCGCCATTTCCCCCTGCTGCCTTTGCCTGTCTAATGTGGTGTATCTCTCTTGCATCCATGGCAATGAAGAAGATATCCACTGCCACAAATAAACCAGAAAGCACACCTGTTGCTACCTCTGCCACACGTACTGCCCTAGATGTTTGTGCTGCGATCTTGCCAATGTTCATCACTTGAACTAGTCGAACCAGTTCAGTAATGCCACCTAGGCCCTTTCCTGCCCTGCAGCCAAGCCTTACCAAGTTGTCTTCATTGAACTTGCTATCTCCAGTGTCAGGTGTGTCACACAAGCTCCTGATTGTCTGTAAACTGTTGCTAATCTCCTGGAGCCAGGTGGCAACTGCAGGAATTTTCTCTTCAAAATCTTTTATGATGTTTCGAACAGCTTTGCGATCAGAAGACTGGTTGACCATGTTAGTGATATTCGAGGCACCAGCAGTGACCCCACCGAATGCACCCACCCCAGCTCCAACCCCAGTAACAATAAGAGAGGCTCCCAAAGTGAAGGGGGCCAGTATAAGGCCCACTATGGATGTAATTCCTCCCACTGCTCCAATCACTCCTCCTGCCAAACTGCCAATCGTGGTGCCCTGATGCACACGTTCCAAATCGTCAGCCACACCTCTGAGCTTGTACAACTTGCTCTGGAGTTCCTTCACAGTTGTTTTGCACTATTAAAAAAGCATAGACATTGTTAGTGTTCAACTAGGTACCTACAGACAGTTATTCAATTAAAGAGCAACTTAAAACCCCGTGAAAAACTTGTTTTTGCTGATCTCCAGACAGATCTCATCTTGCTGAAGTGATGTACAGGTGTACTCCAGGACCCCATAACATCACTGTCAGGTACAAAGCACAATTCTGACCACACCCAGTCACACCTATCAGTGATGCTGGGTGTGGTCAGATGTGAAACACTGCTGTTCAGTCTGGTGTAAAGTTACTCCTTAAAGTTCCAATTGATGAAGGGAGGCACAAATTATATATTAAGAAGCTATATGTCTATTCAGTAGTATTTTTTACTACTTGAGAAAGAAGGCTTATTTGTGATGATAGTGGAAATAGTGCTGAATGATTCATTCTGGTCAAAATTAGACTACAGTCTTTTCCATTCAGAGTTGAGAACACAATTTTCTTATACAATACTTGCGCAGAGTTTACACAACATGATTTTAGCCCTGATTTTCCACTCACCAACAGTTTTTGGAGATCACTGAAAAAAAAGCCCCAGATCAGAGGCAAATCGGCGTTCGCTCCCATGAGCGACATTTGCTATATGTGAATTTTCAAACACGCGATCTGAGAGATGTGCCAATGTATCGCAGACGCCCAAGAAATATCTTGCAGGTTAAATATCTGGAGCTGTCTGCAAGTCCAAATCCTGTAGTGTGAAATTTGTTTAGACCCGCAATGACAGCAACGACCGAAAGCCAATGAGAGCGCAAGATACAGGGCGAGGGAAATATCAGGGGGAGGAGTCGTAACACCTGCAACAGGACATCAGCAAGCATGGCTTATGTTTATTTTAGTATTTGTTTATTCTTTTCTTTTTCTTCCTTGGTTTTTTGCTGCAAATCAGTGCTCAAACAACTTGGATCGCTAGTGTCTTGCGGACATCCATTTTTGGAGGAAAGAACTCCTGTCTCGTGCGTGGTCTCAAGTCTTTTCCCGTATCACTTCTCCTGTGTGTTTTGTTGACTATGACGTAGTTTGGAGACCAGACAGACTTGTTGGGGATTCCTCCTAGTGAAATATCCTTTAATGTGTGATCCCCTGTCTCTGGTCACTCGTGTCATGTGCAAACCACAACAACTTCAAGACACCCAATTCAGTGTTTCCCACATGTTAAGAATTTTCTTGTGGTGGTGGGTGGCGCGGTGTGTGGTGCGTGTGACAGTGCTGTGTGTGGTGTGGCGTGAGGCGGCGTGGCGTGTGAGGGGCATTGTTTTGCGTCTATGATTAGCACAATAATGTATATTATCATATTATCTAAAATTATACAGTTATGTTTACAATGATATATTGGGGGGGACAACTCTTGTTTTTTCCCAGGAAGGGGGGGTCCAGACCCCCCTATCCTCCCATAATCTCCGCCCATGAGCCAGTCCAACTACCCTCATAAGTTAAAATAAGATGTGTAACGTTGACACATGAAATATGACATTTTAGGCACCCAATACACAAACTGCTGAGTGTAGTGTTTTTATTATTGAGTTAGGGGTTAACTTATACACTAAAAATAAGTTGTTTTGGTTTAATTTCTATTCCAATTGCCGATTTTAAGATGAAAACGGGAAAAGCATGTGCGTTTCTGTTAAGAAAAATGGAAAAATAAAATAATGCATTATATATTTGTTTATCCTGTTATAAAACGAGTTGAACACAGCTTTAGAAGGAGGGCATACGGACCATCAGATCCATGGAAAAGAGACGGTAAACTGGTTTGTAATGAAGAAAAAATTCACTCGTGCTGATTAATGGGTTCTGATAGTAAGTTAGTAAATTGCCTTAATATCAGCGTTGGAGAAAACAATCGCCTACCAAATGAATCGCTGTGTCAGGCACGCCTGACGTGCATTGTCTTGAGAAAGGAGGGGGTGGGGGGTGCCGCTGGTCTGTGTACATTTTGAAATGACAATTGAGCGTCTTGATTGGAATTCGGATTTGATCTACCTGGATGGGTCTTCATCTACCTGGGCGGACCGCCCAAGTAGAGCCTATGTATGGGAAACACTGCGATTATAAGACATATAGTCATGTAATGTGATCAGTACAGCAATCTGACAACTTTGAAAGTTGTGTAGTGTGTAGGTGCCATTAGGGACACCTGTGTTTAAAAGAAAAGATTTATTGCCATTCATGTTGTCTTCATGCAGACAAAACAAACAATGTGTTTTTTTGAAACAGACAGTTCATATGCAACTGCATGGACTGCAAAATTTAAGAATAATCAATGAAGTCTCTTGTCTGCTATGGAGTGTAAAAAGAAATGTTAAGCAATACTTGCCCTTTAACCTCCAATTAGTTGGTAAAAAAGCAAAAATCTTTTAATAAGTTCCTTCACCGCTTGTCAGTTTATGTTTTATGTTTGTAATTATTTTTGTCTTGCTCATTTTATTTTCAATCTCTGTATTTTTTGGTCTTGGCACAGATTTGATCATTTATCAATTCCCTATATTCCTTAAGCAACATTTCCAGATTTCTTTACCACATTTCCAATTTTCCTAGTGCATAAATAATAAGATGGGTGTGTCTCTGCACGTCCAGGGCAACGATTTGTCCACGGTTTGTGTGCGTAACATCAGTGGAGCAATTGAGGGGACTGTGTGGCTAGCTAGCTTGACTAAAAACTAGAGATGAACCGATATTGAATTTCAGGGCCGATAACAATAACCAGTAATTGTTTAATTTGTTTGTTGTGGCTGATACTGATAACCGATAACATTCATCGTGCAAATGCAACAATTCAGGCCCACTCTTGTGTAACAGGTAAAAACCCACATTCAGATCTGGGTTCTACTTATCGGCCTATAAAATGTTGCCACTAATGTATTGTGCATCACACTGAGCACCAGCCTTTTCAGCTAATCTTAGCTACCTAGCTGAAGCTTACTTTTGTCATAAAAATACACCAGCCAGTGGATGTAATGTTATCATCTTTATACTGCATAATGTTGTAGCATCACTATAACTCTATTAATAGTTGCTAACTAGCAACCAAATGCTAATGAAGTCAGCTAGCTAACTCTACGTATAAATGTTTAGTTTGTTTTAGTTTAGTTTGTTTTAGTTTAGTTTGTCTTATATTATGATTGCATTATCATTTTCAGGTGATTGTACAATTTGCAGTGTTACAGTTGCTTGCAAAGTAACGTACAGTTTGCGCTTTTGTCTGTCATCATTATCTTTGAAATCAGGTTTAGGAAGAAATTAGGGGCGCTTGGTTTGATGCAGTTGATCTCCCTGCTAATGTAAACATGGCAGAATTGCACAGCCCTAAAATGAAAGTTGACAAGATCAAAATTAGACATTGGACACATATAGTATGGTATGGGAGAGTGAGTTCAGTACTGTATTTCAATTGTCATACCTTTACTGTGAGACAGCTTATAATAAAAGGACGCTGCAGGACCTCACTGGCTGCTGGTCTTGATTGAGGGTCCTTGTTTAATATATCTTTCAATAGCTGACGAAGGTCTGGTGAGAACGTCTCTGGGAGAGATGGGTAAAGACCACCAATTATCTTGGGTATGAGCTTGATTGTAGTCTCTGCTGAGAACTGAGGGAAAATTATTGTTAGGAAACACTTACTACTAATTATAATAAGATTACTTTCCTTATTGCTCAATAAGGACACATTATCAATTACTTTATTTTTACATTACTTTCTGAAAGTCACGTTGTTCTATGCCTGAGATTAGCATCTTGGTCAGAATTTGTCTGAAAGACAGACAGAAATATTTTACCATAAACATGAACGGCCTGTTTAGCACAAGTTGAGATATTAACTGTAATTGGATGATTTGAGTATACGTTTTGGTGTGGACGTGACAAATTGCCAGTGGAGACTTTAAGTTGTCACAGTTTTGCTACACCACCTTCATAATGTTGCCTTGTTTATCCACAACAATTCTTAACTTTTTAGCATGGCTGAACAATCACAAGTTACATCAAAATTGAGATTTGACGGAGTGCAGTTTTCAAATGTATTTCTTTTTTTCAAATCATAAGAATTACTTTTGATTACAATATACATCCTTAACAATGTCTTTTCAAACAGATATGTTGTTAGTTCATAGTTCGGTGGCTGTCTAGCGAAATTACAGTTGGCAGACAGAGTAGGCAGAATCTTCCAGTTTAAAAAATTAAGCTCATTATATTGGTTTTTTTAAGCTTATCACATTTAAAGCTCTAAATTGGGACCTCAGGTCTGTGAATTATTAGCTTGTCCTGAAAGCTAATGTTAGCTAAACCAGCCAAACTGTAGAGCTGTCAACATGGATCGTCAGTCAGATATCGAGACACTGTCAGATGTAGGGGTCTAACGGTACACAAAATTCACAGTTTGGTATGTACCTCGGTTTTGGGGTCACAGTTAGGTATGTTTTCAGTACAACAGGGAAAACCATAAAATGTAGAATATAACATTTTTGTTATTTATTTTGAAAAATTTAAACATTCAACAGTGGCGCATTGGACATGATTTTTACTGTATATACTTACTGCATATTGTCAATGAGAAAAAATGAATAATACAAATGTCAATAATGCTCCATCGTCAGACTCTGACCTGTTGATTATTCCTGAACAACTGCAGCTTGCGCTCGTTTATGTTGTAGTGGGGCTCAAACCTTTTGACCATATGCTTAACTCCTGTATCCTCTACGACCGAGTTTGGTTGCATATCTGAAGCGATAAACATTATAGCATTAGTTATTACTTTGGTATGGTCCGTATCCGCAGTGAAAGGCTGCCTGAACTCTGTGAGGAGAAGGACTCGCCTTCCAGTCTATTTTTGTCTCGTTCTGCAAATCGACACTTTCGGGTGATGCCGTCCTAAATTACATGTCTGAAGTGTTTCCACAGACATACCCGACTTCAGTTGAACAATGTTGGCATACTGTTTGACCTTTGTCCATTTTTGCCATAAATAACCGGGAAACCGTATTACTCCTAACAGTAGATCTAGATCACACGGGTGGATCCTCCGGCTCTGGTCTCTCGTTTGTGTTTGCTATTCGGAGGCAGCAACAGTACATGAGCTTGGCTAACCT
>NTHP01000430.1:181982-201499 GCA_003416845.1 Oplegnathus fasciatus | reverse complement strand
CTTTACAGGTAAAGCTTGCGCTCTAGAATTTCTGTTCCATGCTGAAAAGAACCCTAGGAGGACCTCAACCAAGCAACTGCATTATTTATGGCAAATAATAACTGCAATCTCAATATTAGTCAGAAACTTAGATGTTTTCATCAAAATGTTCAGCCCTACTTTTAAGGTTATTGTGGCATTTGTGCTGTCATTTGTCAACGCTGAAAGTTTCCCCTTAACACCTGCTATGCATTTAATTTTTTTTTTAAGGATGTTGGCTTTATTCTTCTGCCATACGATTTGTTAGAAATAACTTTGTTTCTGTGATGTTATTCTCTGTTTGTGCATTGTCACTGTTATCAGATTAATCTTTGTTGTACACTCAATATCAAAGTTAAATCTTAACTACAACAAACACACAGAGAAATACTGTATATACTTGCATGGAAAACTGTTACATAATATTGAGGATTGTTCTTATGACCTGTGATAAAGCATAGCAGCACACTTATGACTTTTTTAAATGGAATATTCTTCACCTATACTATTATGAATTTGACAAGAGAAGAACGGTTGTGCTGGTCATGTTGATTACATCAACTTTTGATTACATGCAAACCTTTGGGCAACTTACCGCTGGTTGTTGAGTACAGAGCTCATAGAGTATGCATCCCACTGACCAAATGTCACTATAAATAAAACAATTATCATTATTATTATTATTAGTAGTAGTAGTGGTAGTAGTACAAAAGAGATAAAAAAAATTGTGATGCTGACAATGAAGTAGGGGTGGACGGTATAAACGGTAGAGAAAGTACACCGGTAAGAATTTGCCCTACGGTATGAATTTTGACTATACCATGCTGACCAGTAGAGCTCTCATTTTGCTTGAACAAAAAAAAGTTGTCCCAAGATTCGTCGTCATCAGCCTGCACCAGCGAATTGTCTGGAAAACATGAGAGCTTTGTTTGGAAATGAAGAAAAGGCTGAAAGCGCTGCACCATGGATGTAGCTCAATACATTCATGTGCTGCACACTAGGGTTGGGCCGATCGCCGATGGCTGACAGTCACTGNGTAATGAAGGATTTAAAATTCACTCGTCACTTGTGCTGATTAACGGGGGTCAGTGGGCGGGCATGTCGCTCCACCAGAAACATCTCTAAATGCACAGCGCAGATTCTAGAGATTATTTTTACAACAACTTAGTTCTTATAGTAAGTTAGTTAAAATCTCCCTAATGTCAGCGTAAGAAAAACCTAATTATTATAATAGCTCCTTGTGCCTGATTTACTAAAAGAAAAACAGCTTATTTAATTACACTATTTACCAGTGAAAGCATGTTTTAATTTAGGCACGAACATAAAAATTATTTTTCAATGTACCTGGTTTGCGCCTGCCTTAGTAAATCAGGGGATGAGTCTTTATTTGTATCGTAACAGTGAGGATTAAACTTACCTACAGAGCGAACTCTTCCATTCTCTCATAGGAACCTAGATTTCAAAAAGGTAGGAGTCGGACTGCTATGCCTACCAAACAAGAAGCAAAGTGCTACACTTGTCTTAAGGAAATTTTTCGTTATATTGTTATTAACCCTTTTTCTTCACCATGTCTCACTGTGCACATTCAACTGAGAATATTTCAAGTTTAGGAAAAATATAAATCAATGAATTATTAATATTGTAATAGAGCAAACTCTTGCTGATTTATTGTCACGTCCTGGCTGTTAAAATCCTAATTTTCCACATTGCATTTGAAGCAGCCCTAAATTAGGCTAATTACCTGGACAGACTTCAGCAACTTCAAATAATTAATTACTATACAGTGATATACCATTACCATCCATGCTTCAAATTATACCGTGATATAAATTTTGGGCCATACCGCCCAGCCCTACAATGAAGCATCAACATTGGACAAAAAACCAACAATGAAAAAACAACATTGGACAAAGAATTCTTAACTTACCTTATTAGATTTGATAAGGCAACTTCACAACTACTTTGTTTTGTAGAAGAGTGCAACTATTACTGTAGAAGCTTATAGATTTGGCTGGATTTGTCACTATACAAATTCCAAATTTTGTTTCAAATGATGAACAAAAATGATATTTGTATGACGTGTGAATTTCAGCCAGAACAGGATACAAAGCAAACTGGTAGCAAGCTGGTAGACAAGATGTGCAATGATGCTGTATTTGTTAAACACATTGTCAAACATTTTACTGTTACAGCTTTAGCTTTGGGCAGACTTGAAACGTTAAACACCTTGGGCACATTTCACCAAATGTTCTACATGCAAGCTGTGATATAAATTTTTTGTACATGTTTCACTAATCAAAATAAACACCACACTTAGCCACACCAGTGACAGTTATTTGTGAAACAGGGAGCTGCCTGCTATTTGCGATCTGTGGCTTATCTAAATAGACATCTGACATCTGACAGAACAGGCTTCTATTTTAACCAATACAGCTGTCACAGAATAATCATAACCTGCATAACCTCTTGTGCCTCACTCCTGCTATATGCGTATAACCATGTTCTGAAGCATATTTTTATGCTTCGAGTCTATTTTCTTCTGGTGGGAACTACAGTGCCAAAATGCGGGTGACCTACACTCAATACTGTGCCTGAACGCATCCTGGGAGGACTGAAGCTGCTGCTGCTGTCTTGCTAACGTGCTGCTTTCGCTACACAGGCTGTATAGACAATGTGCAATGATCGCTTTTGAGAAACTGCCCCCTGGTTAGCATCACTAAATTAACACATCCCTCTCTCTGCCTCAAATACACACAGAGGAAAGTACAAACTTGTTTAATTATTTATAGGACTGTTGAATTGATTTGGTTAACTTCCAAGCTGGTGTCAGTGTTCTGAGCAAACAAACTTTCCACTTGGTGTCTTGATGCGCCTAAACCAAGAAGATATGTTGTTGTGTGAGGCCTCAAGGTCATTATTAAGTAAATTTTGGTAAAAACCCTTTTACCTTTCAGCCTCATAGGTCCCCTTTGTGAAGACTTCAGGCGCCAGATAATTTAGCGTTTCCGACAGATTTGAAGTGTTTGACTCCATGATTTTTGAACTGTGTGGAAAAAAACCCAAACATCAATGCAACATTTTTTGTCTCTGTGTGTGTATAAATATATATACTGTATATTTACAGTGGGGTCCAAAAGTCAGAGAACAATGGTCAAAATACTTCTTTTTTTACTTTTGTTTTCGAATATAATACTATTTTTTCATTACAAATGATAATATCAGCTTAACAATTTGAGTGAAAAGTTGAATCTACATGAATTTCAGAATGTAGTATTTGTAATAGTAATAGTTTATTTGGTTTGTCCCCCATTTGCTTTAATGACATCATGCACTTATCCATGCTGGCATGGACTCCACAAATTTGTACAAAACCTGATGACCCTTGTTATCCCAGCATGATATGGTGACAATATTCCAAAGAGCTTCTTGTGATGTCACAGAATACTTGTCTTTCTCAGTCTTTAAAGTTATAATCTATAGTCAGTTCAGTGCCAGTGTCCAACTCCAGAGTAGGCAAAACACCCCCAGACTTGAATATTCCCACTACCATATTTCACTGTCGGTTTGATACACTGCGGTGTCATCCTCTTTCCTGTTCATCTCCTTACACACACCTTTCTGTTACTGCCATAAATCTCAAACTTGGATTCGTCAGTAAACATGACTTTCTGCCAGTTATCCACTGTGAAATGCTGGTATTTCCTAGCCCACCCCAAGCATTTGGCCTTGTTTCCCCTCTTGAGAAGGGGTTTAGAACTGCTACTCATCCTCTGAGACCACTACAAAACTTAAAACATGCTACTTAGTAAGCAATGATCCCCTGGAAACTTGAGGCACAGCCGTATTTATAATAGGTGAACACTGACTGCAAGTTGAGTCAAGCAGAGTTACTTGAACAAGCCTCTGATGAGTAGATCAAATCCATCTGAGTGTCATCTGAATGCTGTCATCTGAACGCGTGCTTCAATGGAAGGGAAACAACTCAAGGAAGTCTGACCTTTTGTACAAAGGAGTTAAGTTGGTCAGTGCCACAAATTTGCTTAAATCCGATTGCTGACCTAGAAATATTTAAATATATTATAAATATTTTTTCTTCATTTTACATGTCATAACTTCTTGTGTTTTTAAATGTTTCTGAATCCTCAAACTTTCTGATTAATTCCAGGTTTATGTGAAAATATTAGAGATTTTCAATGTGGTCTCAGACTTTTGGACCCGTGTGTAGATTTTCACAGACACATACTGTATATTCACATAGTAAAAGAAAAATAATAAAAATAGACAGTGTACAGTACTTTTCATGGATTTTTCCAAATCCGCCCAAGCGTACTGTTCCAAATTCGGTGAAGAATACGTTCTATAAAAGAGGAAAGGTAAAACTGTAACTTCAACTAGCCAAATTAAGTTTTTACTACTTCATACAAGTTTTTACTGACAGCCCAAAAGTCCATTAATTTTATTTCAAATAAAAAATAATATATAGAAAAACAGGATAATTTGAGTGAATAAATATCACATCATCAATGCTTTATCTTCTGATGATTCAAAATAGCTCATGGATAAATTCTATGGAAACGCACAAGCTTTTAATCATTGTTGTGTAGTACCTCTGGTGTCAGATGTTTGTGAATTAAGCCTTTTTCATGAATGGTTCTCAAAGCCATACAGATCTCAACAATCCAGCCCAGTACCTAGAAAACAAATTATGGTAGTTTTAGAATAGCAGGAATGTCAATTAAAATATGTACACTAATGGACTGGCCTGCAGAATACACTGATGTACGTTGGAAATGTCTTTTGCTTAAGACTACTGTACCTCAAACTCTTGTGGAGGCTGACTCATCTCTCTGATCTTTGCAGCAAGTCTCCCTCCGTGACAGTAGGCCATCACTACATAGTAAGTGTTGTGATCGTTATCTTTATGACAAAAAGAGAAAAGGGAATCTGTTGGTATCTTAATCATCCTCAGAGCTGTCCTATTACAGCTTTGTTATGTGCATACCACCTTTGTGTACAGACATTACTTGTAATAACAAATTCAGAGGAACTTACCTTTAAAAGACTTCTCGCTGCTCACAATATGAGGATGGTTTGTTGTCCTGAGGATTTCTATCTCCTTCATTAATGCTGGATCAGCATTTCTGGATGTCTGTTAAAAACACCACTTGCATAAGAATGGCCTGGCAGAGGAGCCTGGCAGCAGACAGGTTAAAGTTGTATGCCTGAGTTAGTAGTCAACAAACTAGGTCCTTTAGCAAGACCCTTCACTTGCACTTCTACCTGCTGCCTCAAATTGTGCTTGCAAAGTCAGGTCACTTTCTCACTCTCTCCGCCAACTGCATGACTGAATACAGTCACATACTGAATTATGAACACTACTTTCATGAAACTGGGTGGAAAAAATGCAAGTACAAATGCAGAAAGGTATGGTCAACAATTCTTTGCAATTTTGGTGACCATTGGTGGTAGTGCAAACTGCGTACAGCGTGGCACAATGTAGAAGAGAGGCTGAATACATTATTAATAGGAGAGATACTCCTAATGATTTCACAAACTTGCATGAGTAGTAGCTTACCAGTCAGGTGTGTGGAAAAACACAGAACATCAATTACTGATCTTGGCAGACAAAGCCAGAGGTCCCCAGATTACTTGGTAAGACTGAATCATACATTAAAAGCTGCACATATAAATTTGCAGTAGATGAAAAACAATGTGTAGCAAACTGAAAGTGAAAGGTGAAATACATGAAAGGTGTTTTGTGATTTTGGAGAGGCCTGTGTGTGTGCCTCTGCTAACTAAAGCCATGAAATTGGCTTAAGTGTTTATGTTTGCCATAAGAGGTGCTTTGGTAGCCAAATGGTTACAGTGCATCCCACATGACCACATGGTCGCTGGTCTCTGTGCCCCATTTCCCGTCTAACCCTTCGCTGTCACTATCCAATAAATGCAAAAAAGGATTTATTAACCTTAATAAGGCATTGTTCTCGCTTTAGATCCGGTAGCTGCAAAAAGGCACAGTTAACTGTTAATAAGTGAATAATAAAGGATTTATTAATCTTAATAAGGCATTGTTCTCGCTTTAGATCCGGTAGCTGCAAAACGGCATAGTTAACAGTTAGTAAGTGCATAGTTAACTGCTAATAATGCATAATAAAATATGTATTAATCTTAATAGAGCAGCAAAAAAGCTTAGTAAAGGTTTAACAATGACATAATAGGTAAGTTAATAATAAATATAAATGAATTTGTCATGCTATTATAAACAATTATAAGAAACTCATAAGGCTTGTATTAACGTTCTTAAGCGTCTATAAAATGTTAACAAGTTTCTTATGAGTGCTTATAAATGCCTTATAGTCTAACTATAAATGTGTTTATGATGGTATTATTAACACTTATATAGTCTTATTAACACATAATAATGTTAATTAGCATCTTACAAGGGCCTTATTACCTATTAACTAACGCTTATTACGCAGACCTTAATATAAAGCGGTACCTATGGGGGTTCTATAGTAGTAAATCGCCTGATTGAGGCATGTAATGCTATATGAAGACTACAGATCTGTTTTATGATGATTCGAACAGGCCTACTTATTGTTAGTCTGGATACTGTTTTACTGTTTTCACCTTTAACAAATATGGATATGGACCTGTTATAAGCACCTTATGTCTGCTTGGAATTGTTTTTGATAGTATCATGAACAGGCCCATTTATTTTTAGTCTGATGGCTCCTGGTTTATTATATTCATCTTGTTTTCTACATTTATGGATATGGACCTGTTGTAAAAGTTCCATGTGTATTCTTGGAGGTGTTGTTGATGATATCATAAACAGGCCTACTTACTTTTAGTCTGATGGATACTGTTTTACTATAATCCTCTTGTTTTCTACATTTGTGGATATGGACCTATCAGAAAAACACCTCATGTCTCCTTGGTTTTTTAGATGCAATTTTTTGCACTTCTATGTCAAGCCTTGTGACCATAGCTTTCCTACTTTTTTGTATGGACTGGCTACTGTCTGGAATTGATTATAATGATACCATTAAAGTGAAAGAAAAGGGATGTGCATGACTAGCTTATTCCGTGTAGTAATATATCTATTAACATTACTGTAAGAGGTATTTGTAGCCATTAATTGACAAAGTATTCTGTGTGGCCCGTGAACCCCCAGTGACTTTCCTTTTTGGCCCACCTGCTATTGAAGTTGAATAGCTCTGTACAGTGTGGCCTCTCTCCTCCTTGTCCATTTTTTCTAGGTTTTCCAAGACCTATTTTTATTTATTTTGAACAAAAAGAGCTGTCTGTGAGATTTTGAATTGGGCTTTGCTTTGCTATTGTGGAATCTGGACATATGTTTCATATTTTACTATAATTAAGGTAAGCTTGAACTCTTCACTTACCTGAGGTAAAATCACCTTTTTTATGAGAAATGTTTCATCTCCCTTTGTGGCAACAACAGCATTTTCTGTTTCTCTTACTAGTACGTAGTCATTCTTTTTCAGGATGCTCTGTTCTGTCCCCATCTTTATTGTTATTTCCTGATGACACACAAATGATCAAGCCAAAACAAAAAGATGTTAGTATTATATATCTGATGTTATTCCCATGACAAAAATTATTTTGTTGAAATGTTGCTGAACATTTGTATGACATTTTTACATTTTATATGTTCAAATGAAAGTCAAAGTACAAACTTCCTCTTGCTGTTTATCTTTATTTGAGCCTGTAATAGGTATTACCGTCACAGCAGACAAGCAGGACGACCAAGCAAAACTAGATCTTCATTGAATAATGGACCTACAACTCTCAGATGATTCTTTTATTTACTTATTATCCATTAATTACCCAGGTACAGTAGGTCGGTTTACAAAGTAAAAGCTCTTCCAGCAACACTCGCATATTGACATCTGCCGAACTGTTTTGATGTATGTTTGCTTAAAACAAAACAATAGAAAATAGAGCCTTTCACTGTGTTTATAAAAATTATAACATATTGTGTAACGTACATACATATACAATACTGTACATACCCAAATGCAAAATCCTCAGGTGACCCAACATCAGTGAATAACACTCTGCTCAAACATCCAAAAGTGAAACAAAGCTGAATATTAAGGTTTCCACCCACATAATGCTGTCATTTTGCATCCTCCTATCACAGCAAAGAGGTGTTGAGCTCATACAGTATTTGCATTGATGTGTCAGGTGGTGGAAAAGTACCAAGTTCTAACTAATGACAATGGGAAAAACTGTGCTATGGTCCTAATGATATTTAGAGTAAACTCAATTTCTGTCAGATTGTAAATGAAAATGAAACCATACATTTAAATTGTTAAAGTGTGTAAAGTTTATGTGTTTGTGTCACAAAACTGTGAAAATATGTTCTTGTGGTGTAGGCTAAAAGTAACCCCACTTCCTTTGCACGTGCACAGTCTGCTGTCTCGCAATCTGTTTTTGTTTCTCTGATGTTTGTGGAGAACACTGTCTTACACGTTGGTCCAAAATCTTCCATAGGTGTGAAACTGGGAGATCTGGTGACTGTAAAGGCTGTAGCATTTTATTCACATCATTTTCATACTCACCAAACCATTCAGTGTCCCCTGGTGCAGAAAGCATCTGCATTCTTTTATTCAGGTTTTTTCTTTCATTTGTCCCCCGTCTGTATGGGTCCATTGGTTTTATCTGTCTTCTCTGTGCGTCACAAAACTGTGAGAATATGTTCTTTGTGGTAAAGACTAAACATAACTCCACTCCCTTTGCACACACACTCTGCTGCATTGTAACCCGTTTGTTTGTTTGAGGTTTATCTGTTATTATTGGATAGAAACTGTTTTCATGTTTCACTTTTGGTTTTTCCTAAGTAACGTCAGATCACTGTAAATGTTAACTTATTTATTTTCTACAGGGCAAAAGAAGCTGTTAAAAGAAGAGAGTGGAGACAATAGAACACTTAGTTGGACAACATCATAACTAGTAACCAAGCCCTCTAATTCCTATGGGCTTTTGATATCACTTGGTTTCTGTATATTTGTGTGCACATTTGTGTGAACTATTCATGTCTGTGTGGATGTGCATGATAAACTATCAACAAATAAAAGGAGATCAAAATAGAAGGGTGGTTGCAGAAAGGCAGGAAGGTCACAAGACGAACAATGTAAAGTGAAAACAAGAGGACAAGAAACAGGTTTAATATGGTGGCTGATAATGTGGGAAAACTGTGCTTCGGTCCTAATAGTTTACAACAGTTCAGATTATGTGTCAATCTGAACCAAACTGGAGGAAAAATGTGCATTCTCAGAAACAAAGTAAAACCAAACCAAAAGGTAAGATGATGATGGTGAGAGAAAGAATGAGGAGCCGGCCTAAATAACCTCGGCCCAGCTTGCCCAGTTGCAAGACATCAAGTTAGATGGCAAGTAGGAAGACTCATTGCACGCATGTCAGGACAGGCAGGAACCACTTCCAGACACACTGGAACAACTGCATGACAGGTGCCAACTGGATTACAACATTTGGTGGCTTTCCATCAGCCCAGACACGGCCCCCAGCCAAGTCACTGTTCAAAATAATGCCCATTCCATTTACAGGCAGTTGAGGATGAACACATCTACAGACTTTGCCCTGAATAAAGTTTGAAACAAACTCAAATCTGTTCAAAGGTGCAGATAAAACCTTTAATCCCATTCCCCTGACCATAACTGTTTTCCCAGTATCTGAATCAGGGGAGAATGGCAAAATGGACTGTAATGCACCTACATCTCTCAATTTTCACAGGAATTAATATGTTTTGTTTTTTTATCACTACTGTTCTGATACCAGTCAGTGTTTGATGTAAATTAGTGCCACCTACAGGCAGGTTGAGGTACTGTAGCTTTAAGCTTCTCCCCAAATTGCTATATCCTCCATGTTGTATTTTAGTCTATACAGCACAGCCAAGCAGTGCACATGCAGGCTCAGTGCAGCTCCACAGAGTTTTTTGGTTTGATCCTTGGAGTAGATCTGTCTGTGAGTATGGTTACTTACCTTTGTAATTTAGTTTGTGTGCTTCAAAAACGGATTTGTTGTTGTGAGACAAGCTAACTAGCTGCAGAGCTAGCTAATCGCTAGCATAGGCTTTAGTTAACACATTATTAATGCAAATTTATGTTAGTTGGTGTTACTTACCTCTTTTGGAAACCTGTGAAGAAGAAAATGTATGTCGCATATATTTCATAGTAACTGTGTAACGTGTTATGTATTCTTGTGTTTGTGCTTGCAGTTTCACAACCAAAGCTTTAGTAAATCACGCTTAACACGAATTACAGCCTACAGAGTCTTGTGTTAGCTATCTGTCTAGCTAAGCAGTGTGACGCATCTGCGAGGGCAGAATAGTGAAAATACATTTTCACAGTGGGAAAAGACAGCGAAATAACTCAGGACACTGCTGCTTCACTGCTAAGATGAATATCCAGGATGAAGAACGTCGGTCCCTGGAGACGAGGTCCCGAGCCTCAAGCCACAAGTCCTCTGGGGGTTCAAGCAGGTCATCTGCCAGCGTCGCGGCCACAGGGACTAGAGCTAAAGCCAAAGCAGCAAAAATAAAGGTATCCTACGCAGAAAAGGAAGCAGCCATGATGAGACAGAAAGCTTTGATAAGAGACACAGCAGCAAAGGGACTCAGCTGACGCAGCCCAACGTAAGGCCAAAGTAGAGGCAAACCTTTAACAAGCAATATGTGAAGCAGCAACAGATTAGGAAGAAGGTCATCTTGGTGAGTTACAGGATTTATCTCTTGAAGATCCAGCAACACGCACCATTGAGTACATAGAGAATCATTCATTTGTACAACATGCTCAACAACAGCTTCAAGATGCAATGACACAGCAGCTGACTTCTCATGAGAATGCACCCCCTTGCAGCAGCGCAGTAAATGTAATATTAAAGCCTCATGAAGGTGCAGATGAGCACAAACCCACTGAGAGCATACGCTATGTGTCTCCCCCTGTCTCTCATGCATTCTTCTCAAAGCAATACTCACCTACAACTACTCATACCCCTCAGTATCTCAGTATCTTCTGATACTCAGTATCTTGTGAGAAAAGAGATGGTGAGCTCTGGGCTCCTTGCCTTTGATGACTGTCCAGAAAATCACTGGGAGTGGAAATCATCTTTCCAAGCAGTTACAAGGTAGCTGGACCTATCTGACCAGGAGGAGCTCAACCTCCTCGTCATATGGCTTGGACCGGATTCAGCAGCATGGGCAAGGCAGGTAAGGTCACTGCATGTTCAAAACCCTACAGCGGGTATCAATATGATATGGCAGCGCTTAGAGGAATGTTATGGATGCCCAGAGGTGATCAAACATGCCTTACTGAAATGGCTAGAAACCTTCCCATGTATCTCAAACAAAGACACGCACCAGCTCAGAGAATTAGGTGACTTGTTACTGGAGATAGATCCTGCTAAATCAGGTGGCTACTTTCCTGGTCTGGCATATCTGGACACTGCAAGAGGTGTTAATCCTGTTGTCGAAAAGCTTCCTTTCAGCCTATGGGAGCACTGGATTATGCAAGGCTCCAAGTACAAGGATGATTATCACGTCTCCTACCCACCATTCAGCTTTTTTGTCAGATTTGTATGCGCTCAGGCAAAGACCAGAAACGACCCCAGTTTCACATTCAATCTCTCCACTACCTCGAGCCACCTAAATACATTCCCAGGACAGCTGTGTCAGTTAGGAAAACTGAGGTCACTGCCGCAACGTCTGCCTCACAGTCTAGCTCAGCTGCCAGGAAAGACGAACCAGACAAACAATGTCTTATACATAATAAACCTCGTCCACGATCAAAATGCTGCTGGTTCCAAGGAAGATACCTTGATGAGAGAAAAACAAACTTGTAGGAGAAATCCATTTGCTTTCGATGTTGTGCATCTACCAAACATATTGCTAAAGATTGCAAGGTGACACTTCAATGCAAGGAGTGTGAAAGTGACAAACATGTGGTGGGAATCCATAACAACAAAGGCAAAATACAAAGATCTGTCTTTCTGTAAGTTTGTTCAAGCATTTGCAAATGGACTCAACATACAGAGATCAGTGGTCTTCACAGCATGAGTGAAGAAGTCTCCGTCTCTGTTTCTTTTACAGTATGTGAGGATGTAAAGGAGGGGCTGTCGCTCAACTGTCACAAATAGACTTCCGTTACTTGCGGCTGTGTCTTGAGGACATGACCCCAGTTCCTGGTATCGAAACCACAGAATATAGAGAACACTGAGTCAGCGAACACCTTTCTACTGTCTGGCACTTTTGACATATAGCAACAACATAGTGTAATACAAAGATCAACAGTTCAAAGTACCTTTTTTCCATTACATTTCCCTCCTTTGAACATAAAATATGTTCACATAACATATGGAAAAAAGTAACAAAGTAAACATTAAAATAACATCAAAGCATCTACCTGTCTACCTCACTGTAAAATACTCATGATTAAGTCTCTTGGGCAGTTACCAAAATAGTTAATTTACACAACAATTTCTTCATCACTTTCCTCACTGAATGGAGGATTCCATTCTGGAGTCGGAGAAAGATCTGGTAATGCATTTTCAACAGTATCCTGTGGAAGTTGAGTATATTGGCCAATCATGTTCAAGGTGTGTTATTGCATACGTTTTCCTGTCTTTCAGGCAGGCTGGAGTTGGTGTAGTTGCATGATGTGGATCCTGACTGTGGTTTCTCAAGCAGCAGGGTGATAGGCAGCACGGTGATAATAGCCAGGAGGAGAAGACAGCATATTGCTCCTCTTAAGCTGCATCCTGGGCGTCTGAACAGGTGCCATGGTCTGTGTGTTGGCGTCATCTCAGCATCAGTGTGACCTTGGCTCACCCTCTAATCAGTGTGTCACCTCTTCGTGAGTTTGAGAGATGCGTGGTCCTAAGGTAGCCACACCCCTCTCTCCCTCTCAACACAAAGCAGGGGAAAGCGTTGGCTCACTTACTGATGATGCACGCTTGTTGAGATGTCGTCATTTGGCTCAGGTTTGCAGTGACTGGCATGTATCCACGTTGCCCTCTCTGCAACTTTCACTGCTGTCTCTGTGGTCAAGAGAATTTGGAAGGGTCCAGTCCACCTGTGTGATTTCCAATACTTCCTTCTCAGGTCTTTCACCACGATCCAATCTCCAGGTTTCAGGTCATGCAGCTTCCCATCTGTTAGCTGTGGTAGGGCGAGCTTGGTCTGTTTGTGAACATCAGAAAGCACAGAGGACAGGTTTGCACAATAACGCAACATTTCGTTCCCACAGTGGCTTGTAATGGGAAGTTGTCCCTTTACAGGACCAATCCCGGTGTTGAGTGTTCTGCCAAACAAGATTTCGAAAGGGCTAAGTCCACTTCTGCTTCTGACCCTTGCCCTCATGTGCATTAGTACTATAGGCAGAGCTTTTGTCCATGTTAACCCTGTTTCCTCACAACATTTTGCCAGTTTGTTTTTCAATGTCCCATTCTCCCTCTCAACTGCCCCTGCACTTTGTGGGTGATATGCACAATGTTTTCTTATGTCAATGCCTAAATACTCACCTACACTTGTTAGTGCTGCACTGACAAACGGTGTACCATTATCAGAGCTCATTTTATCTGGAATTCCCCATCGAGGAATTATTTCTCTGGCTAACACCTTGGCTACTGCCCCTGTGTCATGTTTTGAGGTTGGGAAAGCCTCTAGCCATTTTGGTGTTAGTTCAATGAAATCCATCTGTAAGTGATCAAATGTGTTTTTCTGGAGGTGGATGTGCACTTTGTTGCATTGATACCTCTCTACCTGTGTTGTCGGTTGCACAGATCACACTCACACAAATTTTTGTGAGAAATTAGCAAAGCCTTTTGACACATGGTCAAGACCATGCGAGTCAGGCACAGAAACACATTGAGGTATCACTTCCTCTTTTGCTGCTGCTTTTGCAGCTGCATCTGCTCTCTCATTGCCCTGTGAAACTGGGTCAGTATTGTTAGTGTGAGTTTTACATTTACATACAGCAATCTGTTTTGGGAGCTGGGTGGCGTTTAGCAACTCAGGGACTAGTTTATAACTAGCAGGTTTTCCTGCTGATATGAGGAATTGTCTGTGTTTCCACAATGTACCAAAATCATGCACAACTCCGAATGCATATCTACTGTCTGTGTAGATTACTATTATTATTATAGATTATTATTTGCTGTTTTACCTGATGCCAACTTGTAGGCTTCAGTCAGAACCTTAAGCTCTGCAGCTTGTGCTGAAAAGTTAGCTGGTAGAGGTTGTGCAAGTTTAATTTCAAAAGATGTTACCACAGCGAATCCTGCTTGATTCTTCCCTGTCTCTGGATTGTGTGACGCCGATCTGTCCACAAACAGCTTCATATCTGGGTTTTCCAATGGTGTTTCCTGCAAATCAGGTCCAGCACAGCTTTCTCTGCTGCTGCTACAGCTCTAAGGCATCTTGGTAAACCGGCAACTACTGTGTCGGGCTTTGACGAAAAATATACTACTGGTCATTGTCTACCCCCATGTTCTTGTAGCAGTACTGATGTCATGTACCCATTTTTCTCATCTACAGTCTGTATGAAGGGTCTGGATGAGTCAGGTAACCCTAATGTCGGTGTAGTCTGCAATGCTGTTTTCAAATCTGTTTTCTTCTCTGTCTGCGTCATTGGTCCAAGTCACTTTATCTCTGGCTGCTCGGCCTTTCCCATGAGCCACTGCGGCTAATGGTGCCTCTATGTCAGCATAATTTGGGATCCACTGTCTGCAATATGACGTAATTTCGTAATTCCTAAGAAACTCATTACTTGTTTCTTTGTTTCAGGTTTTGGAATGTTTTAGATGGCCTCAACACGTTTTGGAGAGAGGGATTTGCCCTCTGCTGTGATCACATGTCCCAGAAAGGTCACTTGCTCTGAAACCCATTGTAATTTACTCAAACTAGCTTTGTGACCATTTTCTGCTAAATGTTGCGACAGTGCTACAGCGTCTGTCTGACAGGCCTCTTTTGATGGTGAACAGATCATAATGTCATCAACATACTGAAGAAGTGTACTTCCACCTGGCAAAGTGAGACCTCCCAGGTTTTCTTTCAGTGCTGTGTTGTACATCGCGGGAGATTCACAAAATGCCATTGCTAATGTCGACCAGCAATAAGTCTTGCCTTTGAACGAAAATGCAAACCAATACTGTAAATCTTTGTGTACAGGAATGCTGAAAAATGCATTAGCCAAATCAACGACAGAGAACCATTTACTATTAGCTGGTACTTGTGACAAAAGCACGGACTGCTGCATGGACTGCATGGACTGCTGAATTTACTGCTTGTAACAACTTGAACAAATCTCCACTCCTCAGGCTGGCCAGCATCTCTGATCTTTTTAACCGAAAAAATATGTGTACACACTGGTGATGTTTCACAAAGAACAATAATGCCTGCACTCAATAGCGAATCAAATACTGGTGTCATGCCTTCTTGTTCTTTGCAGGGGTGGAAAGAAGATTTAAGTGTTATCTAAGTAGGTGCCACACCCTTTATTAATCTCACATCGTATTTGCTTTGTGCCCCATAATGTATGTGAAACTTGAGTTAGTTCTTGTAAATTTGGAGTCAAACATGTTGAACTTTATTTGACAGCGCTGTTTGTATGCGTTCAGCCTAGAATTATAGAATACATTAAGTGTACAGACTCTGTGGCTCCATAATAAACTAAAAACGTTACCAACTGTCCTGAGACCTGTAATGTCATAGTAGGCATGACCTCGTAGGCTTCATGTGAAAACATGGTGTGCGATGGTGTCAGTGTTGCATTTAGCTGATTTTCAAGATGTTTTATTGCACTTTACACTAATTCTAACTGTTTCTCAGGTGTATGTTTATTTTCAGCCTTGTGTATTTGTATAGCGTTGGTGTTTTCACTTGTCTCAATGTCTTCAGGTTGACTCCCGCTGGTCTTCAGCTCTGTAGCTAGTCAGTCTCCCCCATGCATCTGGTTATCCTTATCATTGTCTGACCTCTGGTTTTTGGGGCAGTCCTTTGCCCAATGATCCTTTGCACCACAAGTGAAACAGCCATCAGAGCGATTTCCTCTGCGCCCACGTACACTGCGTGCACTGCACCCTCTGCCTCTCCACCTTTGGGCATAATCTGCATCACTTCTTTCATGTCTTTCACTGTCCATGCTGGGACCCTCCTGCGCTGTAAGCCACTTCTACCATTGGAAATTGATAGTCATTGGTTGGCGGATTGCCAGGGAGCTGAGGTTCCGGTGTCAGAGGTGAATTATGGCTTGGGGGCTCCAGGAAGCTGAAGCAACAGCGGTTGTGTCTGTTGATGGTGCCAGGGATGTTGAAATCCACCTGACTCAGGTCTGCTGCTACTGCTGAGTAGGGTGAGTGGAATACTTAGGCGGTGGTGGAGCCTTGGCTGCTGGCTTAGAAGCTGCAGCTGGAGTTGGAGACGAGACTGGTGATGAAATCTGGGGTCGTCTTGGTGGAGCCGAGTCCAAGTCAGGGACACCTGTGTATTTGAGACACTGAGAAAACACGTTAGGTTTTTCTGTCCCTGCCTGTCCAATTCTCCTTTCCCTGGTTCTTGTTTCATTTAACCAATCACTGAATGCTTTCCAGTCAGCTTTAAAGGGTGTGTATTTTCTCTTTTCTTTTCTTGGACAGCCTCATACTGAAACTGTCAGTGGACGGAAATCCACAATCAGTAATCCACACGTCTAACTGGCCCAGACTCTGTGGCCCATATATATTGGATATTCGGCGATGACCTATCTGGAGGATTGTCATTCTCTGCGCATTTACTCTTGTTTGAACCCATTTCGAGATCTCTCTCGACTCTCTGACGATTCCAAACCTGCCCTAGTAACCCGTTGGTTATACAAAATAATGCAAGAGTCTATAGGCCTTCTTTGACTTGCCAGAAAGACAGTCTCACACCTATTCCTCTGGTTCAGGAATCACTGAGTTCAGTGTTGATCCACGTGAGTGATCCTGCCGACAACGCCAAGTTTGTGGTGGAAATTAGGGATGGGTCTTGAATTTCAAATTTTCGAGTAGTCATTAAATTATAAACAATCTAATAGTTTATGCGACTGTCGTTTTGTTTAAAAAATATATTTTCCCTTGTTTTTACCGGCATCTGGTTGTAACGCGTAAAATGTGAAACAAAACGGGAAACGGGAAACAATGGGCACAACTGCTGAACTAAACCAGTACTCCCAGGACAAGTGCACATCCCTCCACATCAATATCCCGACTGGCAAACGTCTTATCAACGTCTATTCCATCAGAGAGGGTGTTTTCCACGGCAGGACTTATTATAAGCAGACTGTGCTCGTTCACAAACACATACATGAAAAATGAAAATGTGTAAATAATGAAAGAAAAAGAAAAGAAAAGAAAAAAGAAAAACATAAAAATAAATGACAATATAAAACACAGCCCAATGAGGGACAGACCAAACTAACGACCCAAAACATAAGACGGGGATGGAGAATCTATAAAAAGGCTTGTCTATAAAGATGAGTTTTTAGAAACCGCTTAAAACAGTCCAAAGATTCAGCAAATCTGATAGATTGGGGAAGATGATTCCAGAGGGCTGGGGCTAAGACAGCAAAGGCACAATCACCTTTTGTTTTGCAGTTAGAGCGGGGGATGGATAAAAGGCTGAGATTTGAGGATCGGAGTGGTCGAGAAGTGGAATCAGGAGATCAGAAATGCAGCTGGTGCCTTATATGCAATCAACAGGATCTTGTAGTTTATTCTGAATTTTACAGGAAGCCAATGGAGAGATGTAAGAACAGGTGTAATGGGACTGATGGCTAGTCCGAGTTAATAGTCTGGCAGCTTTATTTTGAACCAACTGTAAACGATTTAAAGCAGCTTGACTGAGGCACGTGGAGAGGGAATTACAGTAATCTAGACAGGAGAAAATTAAGGTGTGAATTAATAGTTCAAGATCCGTAGTAGACAAGATTATCTAACTTTTGTGATATTTGTTAGTTGAAGAAAACAGGACTGGACGAGCTTTGTAACATGATGGTCAAAAGTCTTATACTGGTCAAAGATGATACCAAGATTCTTAGTGGTGGGTCTGACATTTGAGCGAAATGGTCAGCTGTGGTGGCAAAGTTTACAGGTCCAATTAAAAGAATTTCTGTTTTGTCAGGGTTTAGGTAGAGGAAATTAAGAGACATCCAATCTTTGGTGGCGACTAAGCAATCATGGAGGGAGGACAGCTGATTTAGGTTATTGGATTTGGCAGAGAAATAGATCGGAGTATCATCGGCATAACGGTGATGTGACATGTCTTGAAAGCGGCTGAACAATTGACCAAGAGGAAGCATGTACAATGAAAAGAGGATTGGTCCAAGGACCGACCCCTGAGGGACTCCACATAGCAGGGTAACTAAGGAGGACACATGATTATTTATACAAACATGAAAATATTTATTAGTCAAATAAGAGTGAAACCAGTTTAAAGCTGTACCAGAAATGCCAACCCAGTTATGCAACCTATCAAGTAAAATGACATGATCGATGGTATTGAAGGCAGCAGTCAAATCAAGTAGAATGAGGATAGAATATTCACCTTTGCATGTATAAGAATGTCATTGGTCACTGCTTGTGGCAAAAGCCGGATTGAAATATGTCAAAGATTTTATGACCCTCAGCCAATTTCAGGAGTTGGTCCGTAACATTTTTTTCAAGGATTTTGGATAAAAAGGGTAGTTTGGAGATTGGCCTATAATTCTCTAACAGGGCTGGGTCGTGAGAGGGTTCTCTGTGTGTGTGTGTGTGTGTGTGTGTGTTTGTATCAGAAAAGAACATGTTCTTTGCAAACACATTCTGCTGTCTTGCAACCCGTTTTTTTCAAGTTCTTTATTTGTCATATGCACAACTGTTGTTTATGAAGCAGCGATGATGTGAAGATGTGTTGAAGAGATTTCCGCTCACCATCCTCTGAAGTTGGCAAATTCTCAGCTGGGTTCACAGTGACACACCTCGCTAGGGTGACGTCTTCCTGCTCTAAGAGCCTATGATAGTCCCTAAGCCTAGGCATAGTCAATGTATATTTACCATAATTCAAAAGATTTCTGAGACTATGATGGGTAAGAATTGTCACCGGATAACCCATCGTGACAGATGATGCTTTATCATACATTAAAGAAACTCCTACCATCGCTCTGTAGCACAATGGTAGCCCCAGCTCTACTTCCGAATAAGCAGTGGAATAGTAAGAAATGGGTTGAGGACTTGTCCCCGTACCTGTTGGCTGACAAAGAACTGCACATGCATATTTGCCCCCAGTAGAAGTAGACACATACAACAAGAAATTCTTAGAGTAGTCTGGAAGTGCGAGAGCTCAATTGGTTCCGTGAGAAGAATCAGCTGTTTCATTCCCTCAAACCCGATTGTCCGAATCAATTGATTGGACATAGGGAGATGTATAGCATCTTCAGGCCGAATACAGGTGAAAGCAGCTC
>NTHP01000430.1:164301-177645 GCA_003416845.1 Oplegnathus fasciatus | reverse complement strand
ATGTTCATCACTTGAACTAGTTGAACCAGTTCAGCAATGCCACCTAGGCCCTTTCCTGCCCTGAGGCCAAGCCTTACCAAGTTGTCTTCATTGAACTTGCTATCTCCAGTGTCAGGTGTGTCACACAAGCTCCTGATTGTCTGTAAACTGTTGCTAATCTCCCGGAGCCAGGTGACAACTGCAAGAATTTTCTCTTCAAAATCTTTTATGATGTTTCGAACAGCTTTGCGATCAGAAGACTGGTTGACCATGTTAGTGATATTCGAGGCACCAGCAGTGACCCCACCAAGTGCACTCACCCCCGCTCCAACCCCAGTAACAATAAGAGAGGCTCCCAAAGTGAAGGGGGCCAGTATAAGACCCACTATGGATGTAATCCCTCCCACTGCTCCAATCACTCCTCCTGCCAGACTGCCAATGTTGGTGCCCTGATGCACACGTTCCAAACCGTCAGCCACACCTCTGAGCTGGTCCAACTTGGTCTGGAGTTCCTTCACAGTTGTTTTGCACTATTAAAAAAGCATAGACATTGTCAGCGGAAAACTACTACGTGAAACACTGCTGTTCAGTCTGGTGTTAAGTTACTCTTTAAAGTTCTAATTCATTAAGAGAGACACAAATTATATGTTAAGAAGCCACATGTCTGTTCAGTAGTACTATATACTACTACTTGGGAAATAATATTAGAAATAGGGCTGCCCCATTCTGACCAAATGTAGAATCACGATTTTCTCATACGATACTTAGGGACACTGTTTTTTAAATGAAAAGATATTTATTACTTTTCATGTTGTCTTCATACAAGAAGTGTCTGGCTATTTAATTTATGTGCCTTAATAATGCTTGTTGCACCCTCTGTGGTGTCCATTGACTGACTGTCTGAGTTTTGTCCTCTTTTCCGGTTAATTCTAATTTAATCATTTATCTATTCCCTATCCCCTAAGCAACATTTCTTTATTTCCTCACCACATTTCCAATTCTCCTAATGCATATACTGCATAATGAGATGGGTGTGTCCGTGCACGTCTAGGGCAACAATAACCTATAATTATCTGTTTGTTGTGGCTGATACTGATAACCGATAATATTAATGTTACTAATGCAACAATAAAGGCTATACACCGATCAGCCACAACATTGAAACTACTGACGGGTGAAGTGAATAACATTGATTATAGTTACAATGGCACCTGTCAAGGGGTGGCAGCAAGTGAACACTCAGTTCTTGAAGTTGATGTGTTGGAATCAAGAAAAATGGACAAGCATAAGGATCTGAGTGACTCTGACAAGGGCCAAATTGTGATGGCTAGACGACAAGGTCAGAGCAAGTCCAAGGAAGGACAACTAGTGAACTGGTCACAGGGTCATGGGCCCCCAAGGCTCACTGATGCACATGGGGAGTGAAGGCTAGCCCGTCTGTTCCGATCCCACAGAAGAGCTACTGTAGCGCCATTTGTTGGAAAAGTTAATGCTGGCTATGATGGAAAGGTGTCAGAACACACAGTACTTGCTGCGTATGGGGCTGCATAGCTGCAGACCGGTTAGAATGCCCAAGCTGACCCCTGTCCACCGCCGAAAGCGCCTACAATGGGCACGTGAGTGTCAGAACTGGACCAAGAAGCAATGGAAGAAGATGAATCACATTTTCTTTTATATCATGTGGATGGCTGGGTGTGTCGTTTACCTGGGGAAGAGATGGCACCAGGATGCACTATGCGAAGGAGGCAAGCTGGCAGAGGCAGTGTGATGGTCTGGGCAATGTTCTGCTTGGAAACCTTGGGTCCTGGCATTACTTTCACACGTACCACCTACCTAAACATTGTTGCAGACAGTACACCCTTTTATGGCAACAGTATTCCCTGATGGCATTGGCATTTTTCAGCAGAATAATGTGCCCTGCCACACTGCAAAAATTATTCAGGAATGGTTTGAAGAACATGAGAAAGAATTCAAGGTGTTGACTTGGCCTCCAAATTCCTCAGATCTCAATCCAATCGAGTATCTGTGGGATGTGCTGGGAAAACACATCCGATCCATGGAGGCCCCACCTCGCAACTTACAGGAGTTAAAGGATCTGCTGCTAACATTTTCATGCCAGATACTACAGGACACTTTCAGAGGTCTTGTGGAGTCAATGCCTCGACGGGTCAGAGCTGTTTTGGCGCAGGTTGGAGACCTACACTATATTAGGCAGGTGGTTTTAATGTTGTGACTGATGGCTGTATTTTAAGTTTATATTTCTAGTACACCACCAATATTTAGATCACCTTTAGCATGTCGACAATAAACAATGCATTTTTACATATACATACATACATACATATTATATTATACACAGATTAAAGGAAAAACCTGAAAAAATGAGTGGAGAAACATAACGAATACAGATGCTTCCACCCAGGTGCACTGCATGGTACAATTAAAGGTCCTAAATGCAACATTCAGAACCAGTAGTTGTCGCAGTAGAGCACAGCATCTCAGACCAAAACAAACGGGCTCAAATGGACTTCATTCAAACTCGACAGAAACAAAATAAAACTCACCAAAACCGTCTATAAATAGTCTGTAAATGAATAGTAATAGTAAATATTCAACTTGAGTGAAATATGTGCATGTATTGCGGGGCTTTGCATAGTGTTGTGTCGGGAGGACCGGCCAGAGCGCACCAGCGGCTCTCTCAGCCACTGCTCGCCCACAGACAGCTGCTGAGCACGGGGAGCTTTAGAGGAGAGAACCGAGGGCGGAGCCAGAGCATCTGAAGGAATAAACACTCAGAGTCACACCAGATTCTGCTCTGATCTGGAGCCGTTTCCCGGCGGGAGGAGAGCTCAGAGTTTAGTTTTCAAACTTTTGGGATTACAAAGTGAATTTATCTTCACTCTCGCTTCTCAACCTGTCTGCAGCAGCGAGTCGCGGAGGTGCCGACCTCCACTGTGGGGTGTTACAATGTAATTAGTCTCTCTTCGCCCATATTGACTGCTGTCTGGAGTGGAAGTGTACAGAGGAGAGGGGGGAAGGTGAGTGCTGAGTTCAAACACAAACACACAGACACACACCCTCAGACACAGCGGTGCTGCTGTTGCTGGCTAGGAGCTATTAGCTTGCTAGCTATCCTGCCAATGCTAGCTAGTTTAATGGTTGTGAATGCCTTCAGCTGAACGCTTCGAACTGCACTCTCCTGTCTCCCTTTTACAATGCTGTGTGGGAAGTGGCTTTCGTCGTCTCTTTATAAACTTGGTGCGGACTCACATGCACTAACATGCACGCGCGGCCGTCCCGGCTTGAAAACAGAGAAGCTAGGATAACAACACACACAGAGGGCGTGTGACTTCATGCTCAGATCAGGACGCCATTACTCCACTATGTCTTCACATAGCAAATAGTTGTTTGCTTGTTCTGAATGTTGTATTTAGGACCTTTAAGTTATTAACATCCCATCATGCTCTGTGGCATGTATAAAACTGCTGAGCATGCCCAGTTGATTCTGGTTTTGTATCAAGATGACAAGAGAAAATATCTAAGTGACTTTGAAAGAGGGTTCATTGTTGGGGCACGGAGCTTCAGTCACAAAGACTGCTCAACTGGCTCGTGTTTCAGTAGGAACAGTGACTAAAGTGACATCCACATTTAGATCAGTGGGAAAGACATCAGTAAATAGAGTCGGAAATTGTGGTCGACAGTGACTATTTGATGAGCGTGATTCTCGTGCATTAGTGTGATATGTAAGGAAAAACAGAAGAGCAACTCTTCGTGATCAGACTGTCAGCAAGAACAGTCTGTCGACAATTACGTAGCGAGAGATAGTAGGGTTGCAGTGCATAAACCCCTCATTAGAAAGATGAATGCACATTTGAGAGTCCAGTGGTCTACACTGGTCGGCACTGGTCTATAGAGATGTGGAAAAAAGTGACATGGTCAGATGAGTCATCCTTCACCATATTCTCCACAAGTGGGCGAGTGCATGTGTTGTGTACACCAAGAGAACAGTACAGGCCTGAATGCTTGCCCCCTACAGTGAGGAGATCCGGTGGCTCTGTTATGATGTTGGGGGGCATTTTGCTGGCATGGTTTGGGTCCACTTGTCCCCTCAGAGGGAAGGATCACTGCAAATCAATACAAAGTTTTTCTGAGCCATCACCTTTATCCTATGATGAAACTTTTCTATCTTGATGGGAGTGGTCTCTTCCAGGATGACAATGCCCCCATCCATAGGGCATGAGGGGTCACTGAATGGATTGATGAGTATGAAAATTATGTGAATCATATGCTATGGCCTTTGCAGTCACCAGATCTCAACCCAATTGAACACCTATGGGAGATTTTGGACCGGCGTGTCAGACAGTGCTCTCCACCACCATCATCAAAACACCAAATAAGGGAATATCTTTTGGAAGAATGGTGTTCATCCCTCCAGTAGAGTTCAGAGACCTGTAGAATCAATGACAAGGCGCACTGAAGCTGTTCTGGCGGCACGTGGTGGCCCAACACCTTACTAAGACACTGTTGGTTTTTCCTTTAATTTATCACCCATCTGTATATACTGTATGTGTGTGTATATATGTGATTATATTATCATTTTCAGGGGTTTGTACAAATTTGCAGTGTTACATTTGCTTGTAAAGTAACATAGTATGTGCTTTTGTCTGTCATCATTGTCTTTGGATCAGGTTTAGGAAGAAATTAGGGGCGATTGGTTTGATGCAGTTGATGTCCTTGATAATGCAAACATGGCAAAATCGTGCAGTCCTAAATCGAAATTTGACAAGATCAAAATTAGACGTTGGACACAAATAGTGTGTTCTGGGAGAATAACTTCAATACTGTATATATAGAAGTGTCATACCTTTTCTGAGAGACAGTTTATAATAAAAGGACGCCCCAGGATCTCACTGGCTTTTGGTCTTGATTGAGGGTCTTTATTTAATAGATCAGTCAATAGTTGAGAAAGGACTTGTGAGAACTGCTCTGGGAGAGATAGGTAAAGACCACCAATTATCTTGGTATGAGCTTGATTGTAGTCTCTGTTGAGAACTGAAGGAGAGTTATTGTTAGAAAACACTTAGTAATAATAATATAATTTTAACATTACTTTCCCCATTGTTCAATAAGGAAAGTAAACATATTACTTTACCATCACTTTAATTTTTGTTACTTTCTAAAAAGTCATGTCGTTCTATGTCTGAGATTAACACCCTGCTCAGAATTTGTCTGAAAGAAAATATTCTACCAACGACATGGACAGCCTGTTTAGCACAAGTTGAAAATCAACTGTATTTGGATGGTTTTAGTATAAGGTTTGGTGTAGCCGTGACAAATTAGTGATGGAGTTTGCTGCCGTGGAATGATGATTCTGACCTGGACACATTTTACAGTTACATTTTCATCAAGAGACACACATACAAGTCTTGCTGAAGCATTCAACACCCTCTGCCATTTTGTATTTTATTTATGTTCTTCTCTCCCGCAAAAACAATGTAGAGGCTCTTAGGCCTGTGTGTGACAGTAGAGAAGTCAATGAGCCAAAGCAAAGCCAAGAGCAATCAACACAACATCTTATACTGAGCAGCACAACACAGCGTTTTCTTGTAAACAAACAAAAGTTATGTTTATATATGGAACAGTGTGAAACCACTGTCACCCGCACGCGTGCATGCATGTGTGTGCGTCCTCGTGCATGAGATACTTAAAATGGGGACCCACTCAGAAAAACAGCTCCATAGCGCTACTAGAGGTCAAAAACTTGTGTTTCAAAAGTAAATAACTCCAGCAGGACATACAAACATAAACATATCACACACACTGTACGATTACATTTTCCCTTCTGTCTGAGTGGCCTGTTGTTCCTCTCTGATGTCTGCCTGCTCCATGCCCAGTAACTGGTACCTATGTAAAAACTAAATTTTTCTCCCTGTGGTGTAAATGTGTTTTGAGAAATGATAGCGGAGTTGCCCCTGTAAACGACATTTGACGACATATTGGACCAAAATTTGAGGATCAACACATTTCAATTTCAATTTAAACATCATCTGTTATCAGTACTTTTCATGACACACATCTGTTAAAAAGTTGTGATAGTTGGCTTAAATATTTTGCATGTGAGGATTTACACAATAAATATGTCGATGAACACGTCTGAGAATCATACAGACCATAAGGAAAGCAGTGTAATCCATTGTGATCCCAGAAGCTATCGCAATGCATCACTGGATCATTTGAAGGTATTTGTACTTAAACATTTGACTTATGTATGAAAGCATAAATTGTGAGAAAATTAATAAAAAATTTGAGAAATGTACACACTGTGTTTTGAGAATCACAATTGTCATTCGACAACTGTAAAGACATTAGGTTTAAACTATGGAGTTAAATGCTTTCATCAACTAGAATCCCTCAGTTTTGACCGTGAGTATTTTTGACACTAGCGAGCAAAGTTAATCACAACACAGAGGCTTCTAAGAAGCAGTGTGTGGAAGAATTTTGGGTTCTATGGCAAAATTATCAACAAAGATGAGGCTGTTTGCTGACTTTGTAAAAAGCAGCTGCCTAACTCTAAAACGACAAAAAATCAGAGGACTCACCTGCTATCTTGCCAAGCAAGTGAGGCAGCGGAGGCACCAGAAAATTAGTGAAGCAACGTAAACAACCTTGTCTGACTGCCTACTCAAGACACAGTGCAGTTGTATGACACCATATGGGAAAATGTAAAGCCTATACTAAGGGTCAAGACACTCCCTCAGACCACCGATGGATGGACATTGCTGGCCATACATGCTTATGTGACAGTCACAGCTCACTGTGTCTCAGACTCATGCATTATTACTATGCATTATATCATACATGGGTTGTGTTATAATTCGAACAAATTATATTAGTTTGAATTTGTCTGAACATGACTTCTTGAAAAAGTGAGGAAATTGGGTCTTAGAAGAGAATAGAAGTCTCAGAACCATGTGTATTTCTGGTGCAAAGTCACTCTGCTGCCACTTTGGTGATATTGCTAACAAGGGCAAACTAAATACTTAAGCAAATGTGCAGCAATAACATAAAAATGCCTAAAATGTAAATAAACTTTGGGGCAGCTTTGGCACAGCAGGTAGGACTCATGTTTGGCTGTTTGATCCCTTCGTTTGCATGGTAGCTAGCTGCCATCAGTGTGTGTGTAAATGGGTGAATGAAAGACAAATAGTAAAGCACTTTGGACAGCATTGTGCTCTTTATTTATTCAGCGTTTATTTTTACTGTAAATTAATATGGGTGATTCTTACAGTATCTGTTGTCCACACATGCCTATGAAAACTTATTTTTAACCTTATTTAAATCTTGGGAAAATGACACCAGGCTTCTACTAAATAACCACATACACTGCTACACTCATCCAACTGGTTGGTTGTTATTTTGTATTCTAACTGTTTACTTGGAAGACATCGTATTACCGGAGCTCAACAATCCTGTGCCTCATGGCTTCCTTTCCATCTTTGCTTTTTATGTTTAGCAAAAGTGGCGTTTCATATTTTATTCCCAAAATGCATTACTGTACAATGCACTGTGGATATGTACTTAATTGCTAGTTTGGTAGTTGCCCAGCGAAATAATAGTTGGCAGACAGAGTTCTCAGAATCTCCCAGTTAAAATGTGTGTTATATTGTATTATATTGTTTTTTAAGCTTATCGCATTGAAAGGTCTAAATAGGGACCTCCAGGCTGTGACTTAGTTTGTCTTGGAAGCTAATGTTAGCTAAAGACGCCAAAGTGTAGAGCTGTCAACATGGGTTGTCAGTCAGATATCAAGGCACTGTCAGATGGGACCGCACTTTTCCATTATTGCCAACAACTGGTCAACTATTCAGTTGTTATCAGTATTTATAACACCACATTCATATAAAACTTAGAAGCTGGCTTTTCTATCAATGTACGGTTTGAAAATAAAGAACCCTGAGTGGACCTCATCATCAAGCAACTGCATTATTTCTAGCAAATAACAGTTGAAACCGCAATCTCAAATTCATGAATTTTCATATTTTGGATGAGTGTTTTGATAAGTATAAACTGTTTTTATTGCCCAGCCCTGTTGGTATTTATCAAGTAATCTTTGTTGTACACTAAACATCAAATTCAAGTCTTTACCTACACCATAGACCAACATACAAGTTTCCAATATACAAGTACTGTACTGTTGGAAACTGTTGGAGTTACATGATGTTGAGGATTGTTCTTATACTCTATGATAAAGCATAGCAGCCAACCTGTGATTTTTCCTGTGACGTATGCCTATATGCATAATATTCTTTACTTATGCTATTATGAATTTTACAGTAGCAGACATAGCACAGTGGTCTTTTTAATTTCACTCATGTTTTGATTACACACATTTTTGTTGACATGCAAATCTTTGTAACTTACCGCTCGTTGTTGAGTACAGAGCTCATATAGTATGCATCCCACTGACCAAATGTCACTATAAATAAAGCAGATATTATTATTATTATTATTATTATAATTTGTTGTTGTAATCATAGTAGCAGTGCGAAAGAGATGAAAAGAAAAAATGTGATGCACTCAATAAAGCAAACAAACAACACTGGATAACAAATTCTTAACTTGGTTAGCTTATTAGAGTTGAGACAAGGCAACTTCACAACTTATTTGTTTTGTTGAAGAGTGCAACTATTCCTTGAGAAACTTATACATTTGGCTGCATCTGTCACAATACAAATTCCAAGTTTTTTTTCAAATGATGAACAGAAATTATACTTGTATGATCATCAACCAGAGCAGGATACCAAGCAAACTGGGCTGGTGAACAAGATGTGTAGTGATACTGTATTTGTTAAATACATTGTCAAACATTTTGCTGTCACAACTGTATCTTTGAGCAGACATGTAATGTTAAACACCTTGGGCACATTTCACCAAATTTGCAACATGCAAGCTGCAATTTTCAACATAAGAGAACTTTTGACACGTTTCACAAATTTTTGATACGTAACCTGCAACCCTAAGTATTTTTACACTTCAAGTCTATTTTCTACTGTTTTACGTGGGTAACTACAATGATTGTATTTTGGCCACTGAGTGCTGCCAAAATGCATGTGAACTACGCAGTACTGTCACTGAACGAATCCTGTGTAGACGTGGACAGAGGACTGAAGCATATTTTTAAGCTTCGAGTCTATTTTCTTCTGGTGGTAACTACACAGTGCCAAAATGCGGGTGACCTACACTCAATACTGTGCCCGAAAGCATCCTGGGAGGACTGAAGCTGCTGCTGCTGTCTTGCTAACGGGCTGCTTTCGCTACACAGGCTTTATAGACAAGGTGAAATGATCACAAATCACTTTTGAGAAACTGCCCCCTGGTTAGCATCACTAAATTAACATATCCCTCTCCCTCTCTCTGCCTCAAATACACACAGAGGGAAACATGTTTTTACTATTTACTATTTAGCTGGTGCATTGATATACCATCAGTGTTCCAAACGAACTTTCCACTTGGTTTCTTGCTGAGCTGAAATGTGACAAGGTAGCTCTGTAGTATTTTTGGTCCTGGTTGTTAATCTGGCTCAAACATTCAGTTTATGGCTGTGGGATTCCTCTTGTTTCTTCACACTGTGCACATTAATTTATTGTAATAACAACCTAAACCATGTGAATTTGTCATTGTGTGAGGCCTCAAGGTTGTTATTAAGTAAATTTTGAAAAAAACAAAATCCTTTTTACCTTTTGGCATCATAGGCCCCCTCTTAGAAGACTTCCGGCNNNNTCTGTTCAACCAACAAAATGATCTGTATCTGTATTCGGATAGTAGACGTGAGTAGATGTGTGCGTGCACACATTAAATCCGGCAAATGTTGTATTTTCTAACCTGATATTCATTGGCAATGCAACTTTTGTGCATTCAAAGCATCAATATATATATTTATACATTATATTGACTTATAATTAATTATGAAATATATTTCCACATCCTCATACTGTACTTTTCATCTCTCTCTCTCTTATTTTTATTTTTAAGTCAACTAAGTTTTATGAACTGTCTGATCCCCCCTTCCCTCTAATTACATAACAGTAATACATTAACTGTTTTTTACGTGTTTTATTTTATTTATTTATTTATTTATTTATTTATTTATNACAGTCAGTTTGAACTAGGAAAATTAAGCTTTATAAATCAAAACAGTCCCTAGGAAGAGAGGGGATGACATGCAACTACGGGCTGAGGGTTGGAATTGAACCTGCGCCGCAGCAATAAGGACTCAGCCGTAAAGGTATGTGCTCTACCAGGTGAGCCAAAGCTCCGTGTTTTTCAATATTTAACTGTTTTTTTTAAATGGAGAAAATCAAGACATGCAGCTAAAAACTACAGGTTCTAAGCTTCATTTTGATGTACAGGTTGCAGNGTTAGATGTGATGCCTCCTCCTCTTCGATGCGAGAGTTTCCCTGAGTGATAGCCGGGAACGGTCAGCTGTCAGCCCGCTGCCTGCTTTGCGCTGATTCGGTGGGGGCGACTACAGAATGTAGTGATCACTTTTCAATAATGTGTAGTAAATAGAACAACTAGTTAGTGAAATCAAAGTCTTATGTTGCAAACAGAATGGGCATTTTTATCTTGTGGCCATCCACAATGATCCGACTCGATTTGATGGCTCCCGAGCAACTCCGGGTAGAATTAATATCTGTTTCCATTGCATTATCCGTGCTTTCCTGAATAACGTATTCGGATTCGAGTACATCCTTAATATATGCACATTGTAAAAGAAAAAGAAACAGTGTAAAAATAGACAATGTACAGTATTTTTCATGGATTTTTCCAAATCTGCCAAAATGCACTGTTCCAAATTCGGTGAGGAATACGCTCTATAAAAAGAGGAAAGTTAAAACTGTAACTTCACATCACACAAAACTGTAATGTCACATCAGCAATGCATTTGTTTTTTCTTCTGATGATTCAAAATGGCTAATAGATACATTTTGTGGAAATTGTTCATGCAATATGTGTAGTACCTCTGGTGTCAGATGTTTGTGAAGCAAGCCTTTTTCATGAATGGTTCTCAAAGCCATACAGATCTCAGCAATCCAGCTCAGTACCTAGAAAACAAGTTATGGTACTTCTAAAATAGCAGGGATGTCAATTAATTGCATACACTAATGAACTGGCCTGCAGTATACTTCACTGATGTAAGTTTGAAATGTCTTTTGCGTAAGACTACTGTACCTCAGACTCTTGTGGAGGGTGACTCATGTCTCTTATTTTTGCAGCAAGGCTCCCTCCTTCACAGTAGTCCATCACAACATAGTAAGTGTTGTGATCTTTATATTTATGACAAAAAGAGAAAAGAGTTAGTTAGTATTTTATAATAGATCACCTTCATTTAATATCTGTGTAAGATACTTCTCCCAAATAAATACAAAATATTAGAGGTTTTCTCTGAGCTAGGAATTGCGTTTTCAATGTAATTGTTTAGTTATCTATTTCTTTTTTTAATCTATTTTTAAAAGACACTGTAGATAAATGTTAATAAAACAACTGAACTTTGTCCTGAATTTCAGTAATGTGACTATTCTCTGTTCGAGCATATAGAGAGCAGAATTGTGACCAGAACTTTGGGGTTCTATTCCAGAAGTAAGAAGACCTGAAAATGATCGAAATCAAGTTGACATTTGCAATAAAGAAAATTACTGAAAACTTTGGAACATAACTAACTAACAGTATGTTGTACAGTTGTTGACAGTTTGGGAAGTATTTTTTGAAAAATAATTACATTTCATTGTGTCTTAAATAAATCTATTTTTAGGGGGTTAAATGTCACCAGCTCGACAGCAGAGGTGAGTCTATCGGTGAGTTGAGTGGCTACAGCTAGTTCAGACATGGCTGTAACAACAGCAATCTTAAAACGTGGATAGTAAATCCCAGGAAGTGGCCAATGAGAGATGGCTCGGAATTATACTGTAGCAGCTATCCCTGAGGTGCCATCAGGATTTAAAGTTGTAATTTCGAAGTTTTTCATTTCGTTGTCTTTCACAGCACCTTTGGCGATCATCGGTAATTGCAGGTGTGTTTTTGGTCCTCGCTTCAGTTTCAGTTTCTAGTTTCCTCGTCTGTAGTCATCGACCTTTTTCTTTGTTTGTTCGGCCATAGTAACCGTTTACTCACGACGCTAGCAGGGACCGGAAAAAACAGTATGCCGCTTCACACACAGGTGAGTTGAAGAGCGAGTCTGTTGCATTAAAAGCCTAACTGTGCGCCACTGGTGATTTTTCCGGGAATGTCGCTCCTGACACCCGGGTCGTAATACTGCAAATGCAAGGGCTTTCATCAGTGGGCCATAGACTCAATCACCATTGCGATAGATAGTGACTTAACAGACATTTATTTAAATGAAAATCTTCAAGATTATATCTTTAAGCTCTCTATACTGTTATACATTCATTTTAAGATTATGTTGAATCCCATCACAACTTTATTATGTGCATACTCCCTTTGTGTACAAACAGACATTACATTTAATGGCAAATTGAGAAGGGCATAAAACTTGAAGCAGATTTGTCAAAACTTACCTTTAAAAGAGTTCTGGCAGCTAACAATATGAGGATGGTTTGTTGTCTTGAGGCTCTCTATCTCTGACATCAAAGCTGGATCAGCATTTCCGCATCTGTTAAAAACACCACTTGTATAAGAATGGCCTGGCAGTCAGAGTGCCTGGCAGCAGACAGGTTAAAGTTGTACGCTTGAGATAGTCAAACTAGGTCCTTTAGCTAAACCCCTTCACTTGCACTTATACCTGCTGCCTCCAATTGTGCTTACAATGTCAGGACACTCACTCTCTCTGCTGACTGCATGACTGAATACAACGATTATGGTCCCTTCTTTCATGAAACTGGACGGAAAATGCAAGCACAAATGCACATAGGTATGATCAACAATTTTTTTCAATTTTGGTGTCCATTGATGCAAACTAGTTGCAGCATGGACAATGTGGAAGAGAGGCCGAATACATTATTGGTAGGAGAGATACTTCTAATGATTTCATAAACTTGCATTCTTTGAGTTAGGGCTGTGCGATATGACGATATATATCGTGTGATGATAGAAAAACGTCTATCGTTTCATATTATGATCGTTTATTTCGTTGTGTAGCAAATCACACTTTTTACGGCAATATTTTTCGTCATTTGGACAACACTTAGTGATCTTCAGCACGGCATGGATGCAGGCAGGAAATTTGCATGAAGGCAACACAAGCATGGAGGAGAGTGAACGTGACACAGAACAGGGTAATTCTGAACAGGAGAAGGACCAACCAAGACAAAACGAAGAGCTCCTACCTAAAGAAGGGGCTATTTCTG
>NTHP01000430.1:133674-156654 GCA_003416845.1 Oplegnathus fasciatus | reverse complement strand
GGATCCTCTCACAGGCAATCCATGGTGCTTGTTTTGATGCTGTGCTTTTTGCAATAAACCTTTTTATGCAAGTAAGTCAGTGTCAGCGGAAATCTCTTCAACACATCTTCACATCATCGCTGCTTCATAAACAACAACTTAAAGGCAGAAATGGAAATTGATATTGATCAAAACTGTGAGACTTGGACATGAAGTTGATTCAATACAATGTGTATTTTGGAATTTATAAAGTTGATCGAGACTCAGTAAACTTATTTTCTGCTTTTGTGTAGGGCTGGACCCGAATATTCGACTATTCAGATATTTATTCGTTGGGTAGGTATTTGAATATCCGAAGCCGGTAACGCTTACCGAAGCTTCGAAGTCCCAAAAATTATATTTGGGACAGCCTTACTTTTGCATACAGCAGAAGCAGAGTAGGGATTACTGGCACAATTTCACCTTCTTCCAATGGGCAGGGAGGAGAAGGGAAAAAGTCTTTATTTGGCTTGTGGCCTTCATCAGGGTCATCATAAAACACATTACAAAGAACAGTTCAAATGTGGAAAAGAGTTTTTACTTTGCAAAAAAAGGCAACTTCACCTCTGAAATCATTGTTCTGCAAATTACTGCTAAGGTCTGTGCTAACAAATCCATTAGTTTGACATGGGTGATGAAACTCAATTAGATACTCCCTGAGGTGCCTTCGTTCATTCCCTCTTATCCCCCTCTTCTCCCATTTCATTTTTGTCTCTGCCTTCCTCTTGGTTCCCATCTGCTTGTCTTTATTTCCTTGTCTTTCTCCATCTCTTTCTTTGTCTCCCTCTTTCCTCTCAGTTTCTGTCCACTGACTCCAAGGTCTGGGACTCATTTAACCTTTATGGGAATGACTATATGAAATGTGATGCTACCAAGGCTTTAACTGCTGAGTTGAATTGAATTCTATTTAAAGCTAAGCTCAGCATTCAGACTAGTGCTAGGCCATTACCATTCAAACTTGTGTAATGTCATTAACCTGGGTTAAAATTGAGATTTGTAAGGAGGGGGAGCTGTGGGACTTGGAGATCTGAGGCCTTTTGTGGAGGGTTATTAATGTTATGAAAGAAAGATGAACTGAGTGAATGTGACTCCTGACATTGACATGTGTGATCAACTACAGAGACGACTATCACTCTATTGGAGTTGTAACTATGGAGACATTCTGTCCATTGGCTTTGTGCAGTGGTGTTAGAAAGTGGGGTTTCCTCCCTCACAAATGATCTTTGGTCGAGCACAGACACTGGCTCGCAGAAAGCACTTTAACCCGACAACAAGTTTACACAAGTTTAATGGTAGCCTGTTATCAAGTTACTCATGGGGTTAACATTGATTAGCAACAGCTGATTTGATCTGCTGCCAGCCACATTTGTCATTTTAACCGGTGAAAGTGGCAGTCAGCGCCAGCTTAAAATGAGAAGCTGCTACCTTAATGTTTTGTACATGTGGTCTTTAATGATAATTAGCATTGGAGTTTAGCAAATCCATGCATTTTGCCAACTTCAGTGTCAGAACACAGAGTCATTCATTGGTGCGTCCATTTTAATATGCAGTGAAATGCTGAAGAGCCGGCTGTGGTAAAGGAGAGCAGCACTGCAACACTAGTAGGCTGAGGTGGACAAGACACAGTAGAGTTCAGTAAAGACATCTCTAGTTTCTACATAGTTTGTAGTTTTGTTTTTTCTAAAGTAACTTATGTGCGGAAACACTGAAATCTGAAAGTGAGAGAGACAGGAGATGTAACTACTCTACAAGGCAGCTCTGGATGGGCCCCGTCTTAAGGTAAAGTCCAAAGAAAAAGTAACACTTTCTCTGCAGAAGATGTCTAACATTTTGTGATCAGAGGTTTTGCATTTCTATAACCACCCGTTACCTTCCCAAAGTCTCTGTTGATTCATCAAACTAAACTAAATGAAGAAGCTGCGTTTCTCATGCTGATTAACATCATCTTCAGCATTTTTTCAGCCTAGTTAGCCTCCCCCTTCCCAAATGAGACTTCACAGCTGTTAGTGAGAGTAATGAGCAGACAGAAGTTAGTGACAGTTGGTGCTAGAGCCGCGAAACATACAACATACAAAAAATGCACGAGAGGAGCAGAATTTCAGCTGTTTTATATTCATTCTAAATCTAAACACATATTTAAGAAGTTACTAGTTGATTACCACACCAGGTTGATTTTGATACAGTTTATAAACACATTTTTGCATACCACCCAATAGATAAATAAATCATCTTAAAATTGGCAGAATTGTCTCTTTAATTGTCTATAATCAATATGATCTTCAGTACCACCTGACACATTATATAAAATCAGAAGATGATCCGGTAGAATTTCTAATGAGAAAAGGTCCTATTCTATACACTTTTTTTTGCTGTTTATAGTATTGAAGACAAGTAAAATATAATTTCGTACTTCATTACTTCATCACTTTTAACTTTTTAGGTTTAAAGCAGATTGGTTGGTTCATTTGTTGATTGATTTTGAATCCTTGTATTGTGTCTATTCAACCACTTTCAACGGTGCAGCTCACTTTCTGCATCTCCTCTTTACTTTGGGAGAGACTTTCGCTCGATTCTTAATCTAAACCAAAATCGTAGACATAAATGTGATTGTCGTATATATTGAGGTAATGTTAGTCAGTGCTGAGGGATTCTGTGTTGATCAGTGACACAGTCAGACAGAATAGGAAGACTCTCGCTGGCACTAAAGCAGAAATCATTTAAGTTTGAGTGGTTATTCTCAGAGGAACTGCGTGATAGAAACCCATTTCACCATCCGTTCGATTCAGAGAACTGTGTGTGTGTTTGTTTGTTTGTGTGTGTTGAATGTGTGATGCTGCACAACAAATATTTGCATTAATATTAAAACCAGGCAAAGCCATGCGTGGAGATGGGCAAGTCTGAATAAAATGGCCCATGAATAAAATGAATAAAGCAGGCAGTTAATCTTTAATGCTGTTTAGCCTCAACATGGGACCCTGACTGTGACATCATCAGTTAGCACTTCAAGCATGACTTTGCCAATTTTAATATTGGTCCAAGTCATGTGGTGGTATTTGTGTGCACGCACACGCACTTTCATACACAAAACAGAAGACAGCTTAAACTGCTTAAAGGACAATTAGTTAGCCTTCAGTTAGCCTTTAATTTCAGTTTGTGCTTTCAGCAGGAGGCTTGCTACGAGCATTAATATCTGGATATGTTTCTTCATACAGTATAGTGTACCGATATGACTTCTGTAGTTTAATAAAAGGGTAAAAGGCCTAGACAGTCTTAAGATTAGTTAACACCACTGCCTTAGGGAGGACTTTCTTCTTTCTTAACTGGACACATGGGCTCTTTCCTCTTGTTTCACTTTATCACAGTGTGTGCCAGATGGATAAGATGTAAAAGATGGAGCAGAAGAAAGGAAAGATCAGATAACGCAGAAACAGATGTTGATGAGGGAAGATCACAGTAGCAGACTATAAGCAAGAGAATGAAGAGAGGAAAGGATGAGAAAGAGGATGAATGAGAAATCTTGTGGATTTCCAAATGGGACAGGTAGTCAGTTTGATTTTATATGGGGGTTCAAATGTAGAAATACACATAGAGAGGGGCAGAAAGGGGGTGGAGAGGAGAGGACAGAGGAGAAAGTTTAGTTGAATACAGAATATGTGGAACAAGCTCTGGGATAGAAAAGCAGAATGTAATGCATATGAAGAGACAAATGAGGTTAAAAACATACACACAATTTAACTTTTACCTTTAACCCTGAGCCTCAGCCCATTGTCTAATCTAAAAGGAATATTTACATTTGTTCCACTATTTTCCATTTGATGTCAGCATGCATGTATGGCAGGTCACATCACAAGAGTAACACGGACAAACACATTCATGTTCACACCCATGGGCAAGTATCCAGTTCACTGTAGCTCCATGTCTTTGGGTTGTGGTGGGTATGAAAACATGGGGAACATGCAAACTGCACACCATAGCTCAGCTTTGAATCCCTCTTTGATGTGAGGTGGAGCTGATAACCACAAAGACCACGGGTTATCCATTTATATAAATTTTTTCCTAACAGACCATATTTTCTTTAATGCAACTCTTGCCTGTTTTTGGTGTCCCTTGCTTTCTCCTCTGGTTCCTTCAAAATCAGGGATCTGAAAATGTTCTTCGGCTGATCCATTTACCTCCCACTTCTCTCTGTTCTCTCTTCTCACTGTCTTGTTCCATCTGCTCGTACCTTTTCTCTGACTTCACGCTCTCTCATTCCTCATTCAAAGTAATTAGGGGAAAAACCTTGAGTCTGCTACAAACTACACAGTGTCAGTCAAAATAACTCACTCTTTTCACACTTGTCAAAACAAGCACTGCCTTTATCCCTTTTTTTCTACCTTTTCCTCTACTACAGTATCTGTCTCTCCTTTCACTCACTCCCTCTCTTCTCAAGTTGTGCCCTGTTTTCCAAAGTCTTTTTAGGCAACATAAAAGGATGGAGAGATCAGCATCTCTGCCAGTCAGCTTGAAACAAAGTGTGATTCACATGAGAATAGTAGTGTGTAAAAGTTGAGGCAGCAAAAACGAGGAGAGAGGGAAAATGAGAAAGATGTAACAAAGTAAGTATGAACACAAAAGAGAGGCTGAAATAGGCAGAAACAAAAGTAAAGGACAAGTGATACACAACTGCATGAGTCCCCAAGTGAAAGTGGAGAGTTCTCCTTCATCAGTAATCTTTTAAACCGTCTTTACGAGTTAATCACGTTGCATCTGGAAAAGCTGCAATCCAGGTACTGAAAGTTGGACAACTGGAGTTGGAAATCATTCTGTCCAGTCAGCACATGATTCACTGTGGCTGGAAATGTTTATAGCTGCTCTGGAAGTTGCAGAAAAGAGTTTTGCTGGAAACACTTATAAACCGAAAAATATTGAAATAACTACAGTACCAGTGACCCTCTGGCAGATGTTTGCTGTTGTAGGCAGGAATGTGTACCATAGTTTAAAAATGTTTATAATCATTTTATCTCTATGTATTCAACTTACTTCAAAGACTGGAAGCAGGTGAAACAGTTTTAGGAGAAGTTAGTTTACACACTGAGACCAGTGGCCTCTCACAGCACGTCATTAACTCCGAAACAAAACCCACGTCATTCTCGGATGTACTGTGGCCATTTGCTAGCTAACCAACATGTGGAATAGTGTTGGAAGTCACTTTTGATGGAGGGTAACCTTTTCCCTGCGTCCAATCGTTGTGCTGAGCAAGGCGACAAATGTCTTGGACCAACCTCTGTGCTTGAGACAGAAATGAAATGCTTGTTGATTTTCTCGTCTGACTGTGGATAAGATGGCAAACAGGCTTCAGGTAACAAGTTTTCCTTCAAACAACATAGAATATAAATGTAATATTTAATGTCAAACATAGAATAGAGAGGGAACTTTATGGTTGTTTTAATAAAAAATTGTTTTAATGCATTTGTAATGACAAAGAATGCTTCAGTGCACCTTGGCATTGATTCTGCAAGTCTTTGGAACTCTACTGGAGGGATGAACACCATTCTTCCAAAAGATATTCCCTCATTTGGTGTTTTGATGGTGGTGGTGGAGAGCGCTGTCTAACACGTCGGTCCAAAATCTCCCATAGGTGTTTAATTGGGTTGAGATCTGGTGACTGCGAAGTCCATACCATATGATTCACATAATTTTCATACTCATCAAACCATTCAGTGACCCCCCTCGTGCCCTGTGGATGGGGGCATTGTCATCCTGGAAGAGACCACTCCCGTCAGGATAGAAATGTTTCATCATAGGATAAAGGTGATGACTCAGAGTAACTTTGTATTAATTTGCGGAGACCCTTCCCTCTGAGGGGTCAAGTGGACCCAAACCATGCCAGCAAAATGCCCCCCACAGCATAACAGAGCCACCGGATCCCCTCACTGTAGGGGTCAAGCAGGCCTGTACCGTTCTCTTGGTGTACGCAACACATGCACTTGCCCACTTGTGGAGAATATGGCGAAGGATGACTTATCTGACCACATCACTTTTTTCCACATCTCTGTAGACCAGTGCCGATGGTTTTTGCACCACTGAACTGTCAAATGTGCATTCATCTTTGTAATGAGGGGTTTATGCACTGCAACCCTACTATGATATCCCTCTCTATCTAATTGTTGACGGACTGCATTGACATCCTCAGTCACCTTTTGACTCTATTTACTGATGTCTTTCCTGTAGATCTAAATGCAGATGTCCCTTTAGTCACTGTTCCTATTGAAACACGAGCCAGTTGAGCAGTCTTTGTGACTGAAGCTCCTGCCATCCGTGCCACAACAATGAACCCTCTTTCAAAGTCACTTAGATCTTTTTCTCTCGCCATCTTGATACAAAATCAGAATCAACTGGGCCTGCTTATCATTTGTTTACATGCCACAGAGCATGATTGGATGTTAATTGCTTAATTGTACCATACAGTGCACCTGTGTGGAAGAATCTGCATTCGTTATGTTTCTCCACTCATTCATTCAGGTTTTTCCTTTAATTTGTCACCCATCTGTATCTGTATTTAAAGTAGAAGTAGGTAACCTGTATAAAAACAACTTTTTGTCATATTTGCTAAACCTGTCACTGTGTCCTGACAGTAGTACACGAGACAGATAATCTCTCCTCTGGCTCCTACCGACTTCAACTTTAATTTTGCTGATTTGGTGCTTTTCATTTACTGTTCAAAGGGTTTCATCAATGAAACATATTCTGTCATGGTCGAATTTCAGAATTTTCTGGTGTCATATTGAACGCTTTTTTTACTTTTGCCCATCACTGGGATAGGCTCCTCTATCAGACTGATTCCTTAGAGTTGATCATTTTGTAGTTTATTTTTCTGCAGTTACCAGGAAGCTCTATTTAGCCAAGTTGAAAAGCAGTATGAGCAGTAGATGCATCAATCTCAAACCTTATATGCACACACTGCCAGTCCAAACAAAAAACAGATATGACATTTATGGGAGGCAGCTGCCCTCTAGGGAAATTATATTGTCAGAGGCAAATCTGTGTTGAAAGTGACTGTGATGCGAAGGAGAAGTTTATCGAGCATTGTGACATTGTTTATATTAGAAGGAGCAACAAAAGGGAGGAGAGAGGAGAAAAAACTATGATCAAGACAGAGAGAGTAAAAGACGGAGACAGAAGCTACTGTAAGTGAAAACAAAGAGCCACTAACTACCTTCTTTACTTTCCTAGTATGTTGTCAAACAGAAGATGGAACGAGAGGAGGGAGTCTGAAGGACAGAGTGAGAAGAGTGAGTTGCTGGCTAATGTAGTTGACATGCTGTATAACTCAAAGCATTAGCCTAGTTCAAAAAAGGTGACAAAGGTCCTTTTTCAGTATAAATAGGCTTATTATTTTTGGGATGTGAAAACACATCATTTATATCGGTGGTTTTGCATGTTTAACACTGTCGATTTCAAATTACTTCAATTTGACCTTGAAGCCAACCCTTTTCCAAATCACACCAGTATAGTTCTTTTTAGGTATGAATATTTTAAAAGGATGGTGACTACGGTATAAAAGTAGTGGCAAAATCCCTGACTGTTAACAAAATTGAATCGTCATTGAATCGTCATTGAATCGTTGAACCAGGTGTCGCCCTCTGATACCTCATAATAACACAAGCTTGAAGTGAAAGTCTGACAACAGGAACTTCACATTAATCATATACATCTGCGAAGGCCACACATTCATCTACATATATTTTAACAATAGATAATCCAAATACCAAATGAGAGCTATAATTCTATACTATAGCTATACTTCGAATACTTAGATCTTGGAAAGGAAGCGCCTCCCCAGTATTTTGTTTGTAGTGCTAAACCAAAGTCCAATGTTGAATACCCAAAGGTAAAAAGGTAGCACACACACAGACCTTCATGACAAAGTTGACTAATCTCAATTTTTACCAATTTATTTTGGCCATGTCAACAAAGATGCTAACGTTTCGGCCTAGTGGCCTTCATCAGAGCATGGAGGAAAATCAAAGTCTTGTCATTTATATGCAGGAGTTATCAGGTGATTGGCTTTAAGGGTCATATGGTAATTAACATAGTAAGGTCCCGTATACATCGGTTCTTGACAATATGACAATAACTAAAAACGGGTGAGATGGTCAGTCCTGTAAATGGTAAATCCCATATACAACGCTGGATTAGCGTTTGTAAAAAGATGAATTGTGCCAAATTTCACGTAAGGGCAGAAAAAAAACATGACAGATAAGTGGTAGAAGTACAGACAAAAGCAGGTATGGAATAAAGGATATAAGAAAGAAAAGCAGCAGTAGGTTTAACCTGCTGAGTCAGGAATCCTGAATCAAATAAAAGCCTTCACTGTCCTGTAGTTGTTGCCCTGGATGTGGACAATGAAGCTGTTTGTCTCAACTTGGTTGTTGGTCTCAGCTTTTCTTTTTCAGCTCTTGTCTCGCTGTTTTCTAGCTGACTGACTTTTCTGTTTCCATCCCATCAGCACTGAGCAGAATATGGCTGTATAGAGCCCACATTATGAGCTGTTAATGGCCCACCTGTTTCTATACTGCAGCTTTGTGGGTGTGAGAAATCTACAGCTATTAATAACTTAGAAGCTAGGAGTAGTGAAAGCCTGTAATGGAAGAAACATGCCACACATCTGTCCACCCAGTGCTGAATATGCTTTTCACTGCACATCCATCTCCTCTCCACTTATGTTCTTCTTTAGTTGAATAACATGGTCTAGCTTCAGTGACTGATATGTTGTCCGTGGTCATCTGAGTGCGAGAATGGACAGCAGAGTTGTAGTGGAGGCCTTACTCAAATGTAAATGGTTTATCAGTTTGTGGTATAGGTAGGAGGGTGGGGACTGCTGGTAATAAATAAGATGGTAATTGAATCCATACATTTACATTGATTAGCTGTGTGGCTCGAATGAAAGTTTCAGAATGGAGCGATAAATGAATGTACCATCATTCAGTTTATAGACTAGAGGAGAAAATATCCATACTGAACTTGATTTGAGTTCCTTGACAAGGCCACAGTTAGTCAATTTGATTGATTGCTGGGCTGCAATAATGACTGAATGATGACTGAATCCACTAAAGAATCATCATTTAATTTTATACCCAGAATTATCAAGAGAAGCAAATCACTCTTAACTAATTTTCACTCATATTGTATGTCCCCACACATCGCAAATATGGAAAACCGGGGGGAAATGCAAATGAGCGGCTGATTGTGCACCACGGTCACTCAAAGTGAGTAAAAAAATGTGTTTGCTTTGCAAATTGTAGTTTTCAGTTTTGATTTTTATGCAGGTTTTTTGTTTTGTCAAACCAGTTTTATCCCATTCTTTATAGATTTTAATAGTCAAGATAATGATCGCCGTACTTGAAGACAGAGAGATAGAGAAAACAAAGATCTCTTCTTTATCTTGACATCGTACTATTTCTTCTTTTATCATTCTCTCTTCAAGTTATTTTTCTAAAGCTCTTTTGCCCTATCAGCTCATTAAAGCTGATCTACAATCCTCCATTCTTTCCTGTATCTGACTTTTTGGCCAAACAGAGCAAATGTCAGAGAGAAGGAAAGTTCAAAGCTTGTCTGTGTGTGTGTGTGTGTGTGTGTGTGTGTGTGTGTGTATGTGTGTGTGTGTGTGCGCTAATTCATGTGTGTCTCTCAGGCTTTTCCAAACCAAATCAAGTGAGAGTTTAAGTAGTAAGTTAAAATATTTCTCAGTCCAGAGATGTCACCCCATTAATGAAAAACATTCATTAACATAGTGAAAATATTAAAATCAGTCCATTCATTACATGGATTTAGATTTATAATTAAGGGCAGTGATGTTTAAGATGAACATTTCTTTCTGAAACATGATATCTCAGTGTCCATGGTTACAGTTTTGATGAAACTGAAATCATGAATTTTATAGTGTTCTTGGTTGGCCTGGTAATTAAAAGTCAAAATGTCTTATTTTGAAAGACTCAAACTCCTACACAGGAGAGTAGCTGGTCGGGTCGGTGTATTGGTGGTATATTGATGATGCTCTGTCAAAGAGGTACAGGTATTGTTTTGGGGATTTTTTTGACAAGGAAAAAAAACATTGGCTTGTTTTTATCTCACTGCGGAAATTTCTTTTTTATTTGCTGTGAGAGCTGTAGAGGCTACAGTGACATTTAAAGTACTGTAAAGTCTGAATTCAGAGAGAATCCACACCAGTCATTTCCCTCCCATCGGCAGCTACTGCATTGTATAATATAGGATGTATGCATTTTTATAGCCTAATACACAGATGCTTTTTCAGGGTGATACATTGCATTCATTAAAGTGATTCATCACATCTTTTTATATCAGGTCTCCCAGCAAGTCTCACTCAATGATCACACTGCAGCGTAAAAGATCCTAAAACACCAGTATTTATATCTCATCATTTGAAATGACCTTTTGCTGATCCTCATCAGTGTCTGATCAATCAATGCATCCTATACTCTGCTGATTCTAAGATATCAGTAATGGTTTGTGATTGTGTAACAGCACATTTCCTACACTTTGAGAAAAAAAGAGAGAATATTGAAGGTAGAGAAAAGTCTACAGGCTGTCCTCTCACTCCATTTACTTGTCTAATTTAACACACGCACACACACACACACACACACACACACACACACACACACACACACACACATAATCGTAACCCTTGCTGAGGAAGAAAGCATGGTCATTAATACAAAGGGGGACAGAGAAAGATTAGGCTTCTGTTAGGTCTGCAAATTGGACAACAGAAAATCAATTCAAGCACAAACAGAAGCTAATATACATTTCCCCATGAAACAAGGTCTCACGATGTGTGTGTGTGTGTGGGTGGGTGGATGTGTGTGTGTGTGGAGGTCACTGTGGCCTAATATGAAGATAATAACGTGAAGAAAAAGAGGTGGGAAGGTATATAAGAAGTTGTATAAGACAAGGACGAAGCCACTGAGGAACAAACACAACTCAAGAACCCCNNNCCCCCCCCCCACACACACACACACACACTTAGCTATATACCCAGGGATCCATAGAGTGATCAATTACTTAATCTGTACTGACTGACAGCCTTGATTGGAACCTTGATGTAATCTATAAGTGCCTGAGAAAGTAGGGGGAGGCACACACACACACACACACACACACGTGCACATTGGAGGACAGTTAAAGGTTACTGTCCCATGTGACCACTGTATTGTTTTTTTAATTTATTATAAAACATGTTAATTGACAAAATTTAGCACGAACACAGCAGTCAACCAAAAACACCAACACCCAACCATGACCAATTACAGCTTAATGTTCAATTTCAATAGCACTAAGCTTGTGTTACATATATACTATAATATTGTATATGTTATATATACGGTATTATAGTGACAATAGCTGACTTCATTTCTTAGACTGCTTTTTTTATACATCAGCAGCTATGTATAGCATGTGGCTGATGAGCTAATAAGGTCATATATTGGTAAGGTGTGAGTTTCACCTCTCCACCCTTTAACTATACAGCAAAATGATGTCCAACATTGCAATATTTTGCCTCTTTGGTGTTTTGACTCAGAACAGCATTGTGATTTTTCCATCCACTCTACAGTCTGCCTGAGACTGGATCAAACATCCGCAGTTACCTTTGTCTACACAGGCTGCAAAGTGAAAGCAGCATGTTAGCAGAGCATCAGCTGCAGCTTCAGTTCTTCGTCTGTGTCAACACAGGATGTGTTCAGGCACAGTTCTGCCTGTAGGTTACTCGCGTTTTGGCAGCACTCCGAGATGCACAGAGATACACAATCACTGTATTTGCACATGGAAAGTGGGGGAAAATAGACTTGGGCAGAAGTGAATGGTGTGAGCAAGTACTCGGCCTGTATTGATAAAAATAGAAGCATGTCTCTTCCCTTATAGACTGTTCCCTGTAGACTTACATAAAAACTTGGCTCAAACGCCTCCTGTTTAGACAAGCTTTTAGTATGATAGTATAGTGTTAGTTACAGTAAGTTATGGGGACGATACCACACCACAACCGCTCTCAAATGACCTCTAGATTTGCATAAACAACAGCATTAAACCAGTGTTTGTCATGCAAAATACCTTACTTACTAATTATGTAATGTGATTTTTTTTTTTTTTTGAAACTAGATATAGTACAGAGGATGGTAACATGTGACTATTTTGAGTGTGTACCAAGGTTTATTGATCAGAGAAAAATAACTGTTTTTCTCAAACAGGAGTGGGAACCAAGTAACAAAAGAGCAGGGAGCCATTAGAGCCATCAGAGTAACATTTGAACCAGGATGGTGTTTGACCTCCTAGTCTTAGCAGCTAATCCCTTCTGATCACAATCTACATCCAACTCTCTCAAGGATCACCACAACCTCAAACTCTGGAGAGAAGTAGCAGTGCTTCCTCTCTAAAATGAAAGAAAAAAGAGAGGAGAGGATGACACATGCTTGGCCTCTGCTGCTTTGCTCAATGCTGTGTCCCATTTCTTTACTCCACTCTCACCTTCAACCCTCCCCCTTTCTGATTGTGTGTTCATGTGAAACGTAGCGGTCTGCAGATAGTGTCTGATAGATTAGTGGTGATTCAGCTAGAAGAGGAACCAGCTTCAGATAGGTTGCAGTAAAAGAGCTGACAGGCTCACACCAGCCCACTGGAATTAGGCCCATAAAACCACAGACTGTTAGGTCTCTCACAGGTGATCCAGATAGACTGCCTCAGACACGGTAAACACACACACAGTGCAAAATACACAATGGTTCACACACACTGTAGTAATGTGGGGTCACAGCTATTTACTCGAGGCATTCACATTAAATTTAACTAGAGACATGAGCACTGAGATAAAAGGAGAAAGAAAGAAGGGACAGACCCCAGTTTGACCCAACAATCTATACACCTGCACTATATTTATTCTCTTTTCCACAATCCTCACCATTATCTCAGGCACAAAAATCTTTCTCAGACCATTACTCTAACACCAAAGGGACTCCAATGGCCCTGTTGGGAAAAAGGTTCCGCCCAAGCCCAAAGGAAAATCTTTACTCTGATTGGCTGTGGAAGGCCTCGTTTCCCCTTTCAGAGGTGAGATGGGGATCTGCTTTATTGTTCCAGTGCTTTGCCGAACATCCTGCCTTAGGCTTTAAAGGGCATTCTGATTTATTGCCTTCTCGGAGGAACAGCACAACCATCAGCAACTTTATAGCAACAAAGCAAATGCCTTCCATCCCTTCATCACATTATATGGTTTTAAACTTGCATTAATCAACATTTTGTATGATAATATTCAATGAACACGGAGAAAGTAAGTGTTTTCAGCCTGGATTTGAAAATCTCAACAGACTTAATTCTGACACTCGGTTGAAATCAGCCCTTGCCAGTATTGGCAGCCAAAGACATCAGGACAGGTGTTATATGATCAGACTTCTTAGATCTTGTGAGGACTCTGGCAGTTTTGGAGCAAATGTAGACCTTTTGTTGCTGTCATGGGTAGGCCAGAGAAAAGCACATCACATTAGTCGATTCTGGATGTTGTAAAAGCATGTAGAAGGATTTTAGCATCAGAAGTGGATAAAATGCGGTGTATTTTGGCTAAGTTACTTACCGAAAGAAGGCAGTTCTTGTGATACACGAGATATGTGGCTCAAAGGTGAGAGTGAGATCAATAACTTTTCCCAAGTTCTTGACTGCATAGCTCTGAAAAATTGTGAAGCCGTCAAGATTAATGGAAAAATCCATCAAAACTGATCTGTGTCTAGCTGGACCAACAAGCAACAGCTTTTTAGTCTGTTTCAGCTCATCGTTTTGATTTTATGGTTTAAACCCTTTACTAGCAGGAGGCAGCAGGAGGAGTTGGTGGAGACCAAAACACAGCTAAATCTTTTATGGTGGCCAGAAACACAACACCAAATGAAAGCTAATGTAGTTTTATGTCTGCTTGATGTGAAATCAGGCAAATAACCGCCACTAATTGATTGTATAAGCTGGGGGGTATGGTGGCATCTGTCGGCTTGTTTCAATGTTATTTTGCTCACTAATGGTCTAAAGTCAATTAATGTAGCTTTAAGTTTTGTAGATATTTTTTAGCACATAGAAAAGGAGAACTGAACAAGAAATCCACTGTCTTCAAATTCTTACCCTCCAGATGGTAACTAGAGAAACTTACTGTATATTTTTACAGACAAGACGATGGCATCTCTTATTCACCAAAGTTTATCTGCTTCAGTCAGTCAAACTGTATGATTTGGCCTTGTTGCTTCCATTTAAAAGGAAGCAGTTACAGCAAAATACAGTACCTCTATGCCCTTTTAGATACTGAAGTCTGAACTCCTATAACAGCAGTGAATCTCTGAGGATGACTCAGGGGAGCTTTCCAGTCATGTTAAATCAGCACTTGAAGCTTTTTGTACAATCTCCAGATTCAGATGTCGGAAACCCTCTGCAGTGATTCAGTCGGGGTCACAGAGGAGCTTGATAACATTTCCAGAGGCTCTGCTGTAAATGCAGATTTGTTTTGGTTGCAGCTCTCTGAGCAACAGGCCTCTCTCAGGGATTCACTTTGGAGGTTTAGAGAGGTGCTGTGAATAATCAATAACATCAGTGGTGCCCACTTAGACAGACAGCCTGTCAGTTAAAAGATGGACACTCACTGGTTTGACATGTCAAGTGGGTTATTCACCATCTCCCTAACCGGTGACCATGACTACATTAACTGCACCCGCAGCTTGTGGTTTTCTGTTCTTCTGCTACAAAAACAAGGCACATGAAACTATGACTGAAATGGACAAAAACCAAAGCAATGCAGCACTGCAGATCTCTCTCTCCAGCTCCAGGTTGATGACTTTTTCTCATCCATCTGGAAAGCCTCAGGAGGACTATTTCTTCTTCTCTTCTCCTGTCATAACGGCAGTCATTGTATCAGGGTGACAGCCATTCTGTCGTTGTGACAAGCGTCACAGGCAACAATGTAATGAGACGTGAAGAGAGAGCGGGTATCTGTGGCACAAATGTTTGAAACGCAAACAATATCAATCACTGTCGGCTTCTCACTTCTGTCTGTGTTTCTCTGTGTGTGGGGTTTTTGTGTGTCTGTTACACAGATGCTAAGCAGGAGAATGTCTCCCAGGGATAAATCCCAGGGTGACTCTTTAGACACAGAGCTGAGCAGGAAAGAGGAATGCACAGTGGAACAGAATGAAGCAGAACAGATTTAACTATCCCTTGCTGGTCAGACAGTCTTTGTGTAAACTGTGTGCATAGGGATTGCTTTGCAATAATTTCCTCAGCTACAGTGGCAAGACACATTACTGGAATTGGCTGTGCATGTGTTTGTGACAAAAACCTAGTGTATTATGTAGTTTTGTTGGGACCATCACACTTTTTGAACTCCACACTAGCTTTAAAGGGTTATTTCAATGGTTGTGCTCTTTGGTGACTGGCAAAGTAAATATAAAGAAGTGATGAAATGAAACTCAGACTGCGCCTCGGAGAAAAAGAGAGGTAAAGCGACGAAACACACACACAGTCTGACTGTGAAACTTCTTTTGTTTTTTGAAAGCTGAGAAAAGCTCATTTATCTCCAAACTGATGAAAATAAGATGCCATGTGCCCTGCAGTCCAGACACTTATTCAAGACTAAAGTCCATGTAAACTTTGATACCACAATAACAGAATAGAAATAGAACCACACTGCAGTTTTGCTTTTGTGTTACATTCAATTAATAAATGAGAGTAAATATAGATAGCCTGTAGAAGTCGTTGCAAATCAGCATTGATGGAGCTGGCTGAAATTCAGTGTCTCGTCAAAGCCAGAGCAGAAGTTTGAGGATCAAATAGATGCTTATTTTACTACAGGTCTGTTTGTCCATCCAATATGCCACCCATCCCCCAGTGCAACCGATGTCACCAACAGCGTACTTCACTGAATCAATCACTAAAACCACAGTTTAAGAAAAACACATTAATTCAAATTCCAACAGGTACACAAACCAAGGATTAGCAACACACAGTAGTCAATATGGATTTTTCGCTCACAGACAAGCTCATATAAGTGCCACTGGGAATTGCTTTCGCTCTCTTTATTTGAATATATTGTGTGTGGTCATCTTTTTGTGTTGTATACCGTTATACAAGATGTGGTGTCTTCCTGTCACCCTGTGTTTGTTACAGGAAGAAGAGGGCTGAGATTTATTTGTTAATCTGGCCGATAATATGTACCTAAAATCGATGACTTACGATACTGTAGATTGTTGTTGAACATAGAAGAGAGAAGAGAATGAATTTGTGTCAGATATCTTCTAATGAATGAAAGGCAGAAAAGACATTTAGTTCAGGTTAAGCACTGAATGAAAGCACTTACATCGGTAACATTTAAAAGGCATTTAATAATTTAGGTCCCTTATCAGTTTATAGAAACTGCAACTCCTTACACAACTCTCTGACACACACTCAATCTGTCTATCCTTCTATTCCCTTTCATTTTAGGTCTGTAAACGAAGAAGAAAAAAAGCATTTTTTTTAGTAAGTGCCAGTCAGAACTCAATTAAAAAATATCAACTCATATTGAATCTGAGCTGAATTGAAATTGATTGTACACTGAATTAACTTATCTCCAATCAGCAACAAATCAGTACAGTGCAGTCAATTACAAATGAATGTATTTTGTGTTGGACCATAGATCATGTAGATACATATTTAATTGTGTGAGGGATAGATACACACCCACACAAATATATTATTGCCTTTTTGTGCCATGGATGGTTAAAAATCTTATTTGCTGGACTTTCTTATGTTTGCAACATCAAAAAATAACACATCTAATTTGCAACTATGTCACTAATATCTCTTCATTAACATGGTGCAACACACAATCAGTCATGCTCACACACACAAACACACACAAACACACACACACACACACACACACACACACACACACACACATCATTTGGTGAGTGGTCTCTGTTGTGAGCTCCAGCTACCTTTTTTTCCTCTGTCTCTCTCTCTGTTAACCATGGGAACTGGGTAAGAGGGCAGCAGAAAGTGATCCTGAGGGAATGGGAAAGGATTGGAGTGATGAAACATGGCTCTGAGTGGTGACCAAAAAAACATGAGCCACATACACAAGTGGCTAAAAAGAGGTTTCTCTGTAGGGCAACGGTCCTAACTTGTCGTGACAGGATGAGGAGCTCTGCAATCAGGAGGTACCTTGAGTGAACTGAGTTGCTGCTGCTCCTCATTGAGGTGAGCTGGTTGATGTGACTCGGGCATCTGATAATCATGTCCCCTGAGGGCGTCCTGGTACGACAGGGCTGACCTGGCACGCAATAGAAAGACTAGATTCCCCAAAGTGCCTTGGTGCACCTGGGATTTTATTAGCAGCCAGGAAATGGAATAAGACAGGCAGATTTTAATGTAATTTAGAATAGTTGACTATTGTACATTGTACATGAAGTACAGTCACGTGGAGTGGGGCTTTTATGTATAAAGGTTGTAGGAAATGCAGTTTTAAGACCAAGAAGACTAACTCATTTGTCTTGTTTTTATTAACAGAGTTTTAAAGTTTTATCCCTGGGCAAGGGAGCAGGGACTTTTATTTTAAACTATCAGTAATTATCGTGTTATTTTAGATATCTAAAAATACATTTTGACAAGTCACGATTTTGATGTTAGTAGTGAATTGGAATGGAGGATATTTTCACCCGGTTTTTACTTGTCCCAGATTTTCCAGTAATGGGATAAATGTTGTTCAGCAAATAACAAGATATTGGTGTTTTATCATACACAGTTTTAGCATGACCAAATTCACATTCCATATTGCTTTAATTTATTTATGACTACATTAATTTACATTTTGACTAGTGATTATGCAAATTTAAGATCCCTCTAATTAAATTCTGATGAGTAAGACTGAAGTAATTTTGCCATTTTATTTTGTACTCTACTTTGTATTTTCTAGGAGTCAGTTATATTAAATTATTATGCACAGCACAGTATAAGCACATCCACACACTATACTGTATATGAGGTATGTACTTTTAATTGTGAGCAGTTTGTATTGATCACTTTAAAATCAAACTCTGTGGGTATAATTTATCTCATTGCTCGTGTGGGAAATGTGAGCCACTGTAAGTGTCTTATGTACATGCACATCCATGTGTCTACATTGATCTATATGTAAATTTACCCCACAGCTGTATTCATTGAACGGCATTGGCTAAATGAGCCTCTAGCAGCAGCCAAGAAGGCGCCTTTCAAAGAAAATCCATGTCTACAAGCAACTGACCGGGATGGCACGCTGGCAAAGTGATGGGGGGAGTCAAGAAAAATCAAAGATCCACATCAATTTGAGTTTCAATGTGCTCCAAGTATTGATCAGTGGTAACCCAGCTCATCTTAATGCTCGTGGTCCATGGGAAAGTCGCAGGGGGAAACAGAAGTCAAGGCTGTGTCTTGTCAAGAGGACTGATCCAGTCCAGTACCCATACAGACACACATAGCCGAATTCACATCACTCATTGCACAAAACAAACAACTGTAGCGTAACAACACATGTCCATCCAGTCATACCAACAGTATACCCAGCCATGATGTTACTGTTGTGTGCTCTGGGTGAAAATTGCCACCGAATGACATAAGTGGTTGGTTTTAAGTGTTGGAGGCTATATTTATTAATGCCATGTTTATTACTACACAGATTACTGGGACAGGCACCAATTCATAGTGGGAGTGTTCAGCCAACTGAAGATTAAAGACCAGGGCAGCATCGCCTGTGGAGAATCAGACATGTTTATATCTGCCATTCAATACTATTTAGTAAGCAGCTTCCAGCTCAAACGACTGTTGTTCGTGTTTTTAAATAACATTAAACAGTAGTTTGATTTCTAAGATCAGGAAGTATCGGCGAGTTTTACTCAGATATTTTGTCTAATAGACGAGCGACCGTTTCGACCGCGTGACATTTGTTTACAATGTTTGGTGCGCTTTACAAAGTAACAGTGTGATCGCTGACCGAACCGAATGAAAAAGGCAGCAATGTTGTAACTTCACCCCTGAATTGAACTCAGTCTACCAAACTACAGGTGTGAAAGCAACCTTAGTCATTGCAGAGCTGAAACGATCAGTTGATTAACCAGTTTACTGACAGAAGATTGATCTGCAACAAATTTCATAATCAAGTAATCGTTTAAGTCAATTATCAAGCAAAGAATGCCACACATTCCCTGGTTTCAGCTTCTCAATTTTCTTTTCTCTTTGTTACAACATTGTAAATTAGATATCTTTTGGTTTTGGAGTTTCGTTTGGACACACCAAGCAATTTGAAGATGTCACTTCAGACTGGGGAATGGTGACAGGCATTTTTTTGTATTTTCTCATGTGTCATAAACTAAACAAATGATTAATTGCAAAAATAATCAATAGATTGATTGCAAATGAAAATAATCCAGAGTGGAAACCCTATTTCATTGACATGAAGGACATGATGTAATCGCTCTTGTGTTTGTGGTTGGCTAACTCATGAGAGTTGGACTACTATTGGCAGCCTTGGGAAACATGATAGCCTTTGACCATTACAAGTTTATATTTGTGAAATTCAAATGTCATCTCCATTGGCATTAATGTTTTTCCATATACTGTAGTCAAGTAGCTGTCCTCAATAGTATATTTACAAGCTTTCTCTGTGAGATGGAAACAAGCAGTTGGAGGTGTATTCAGTAGGAATGTGAAAGTGTTTGTTGGGGAGTGGGACTTAATACAAGAGGAGAGGAGAAGAGGCTACTCCTACATGCCATCTAGACATTTTCAACTACCTCTAGCCAAAGACAGGTGATGAAATGCACTGAGGGAAGATGTGTAAGGCAAATGCAGCAAGGAAGCAGTGATGTATTGATGGCTGAGAGTTCCCTGTGGATGCACTTGAAAGTGAAAGCACAACTCTTATTACCTAGTGCCAAATCTGCTGTGGTGACATGTCGCCAATATTTAAAAGCAGACTCACCAACATTACTGCTTTGCATCACTTAAATGATCACATTACTGTAGGTGATGCAGTCGATGACAGCTCTGAATTAATGTAACTAAGATTATGAGTTATGCTGTTAAGTGGCTTATATCTTCAAATACAATAGTAATCCTCTGAGTATTTCAGTTTGCAAATCTTTTCGATTACCTACATTTTACTTTCGTTCAGCATTCTGTGCTTTTCTGTGTCATCACTTTCTCTTGGTCTGTACAATGGGAAACCTTAATTTCCTGTTTCTTTCAGTACTTCCTTACTTCGTTTCACTCTCTTTCTCATGAATGGCCTGTTCACATTCAAACAGTTACACACATTCCCACCTGGAAGCTGCTAAGTACAACCACAGTCGGATCTTTTGGCCACTGAGTTTCTCCGGTAGAGCAGTAGTGGGTTACAGGAGGATCCTTCCTCAAGTCAACCACAGTAGCATCGGTGAGGGGCAAGTTTTTTCTGCAACCTGTCATGTCTCTCTTGCTGCATATTGTTTAATACGGGGTATTTTTAAGTTTTGTCTTGTCTCTTGTTGGATTGGCCATTTGTGCTTTTGAGAATCAGCAGGTAGAAGAGCAGATTCACATATCTTTATCTTAGTATTAAAGTTACGATTAGTTTCATTACAACTGTTGAAAGTTGGCAATACAACAAGACAATTGTGAGACAATTTCGTCACTGCTTTCTGATGACGATGTAGTTCTGCTGTCTGGAGTGACCTCCAGCATGTACAAAGTTGATTTGCAGTCTACTATAAAGGGTTGAAGATTGCAGATACAAGCAGCTGAAAGGAGTCTCCTTTGCAGGGTGTCTGTGCTCCCACACAGGGACAGGTTGTGGAGTTCACAGTAGAACCAGCGCTCCTTCAGAAAAGAGTTGAAAGGAGCCAGCTGAGGTGAATGACACCCTGTGGTGGTATTTTGGGCATATCTAACTGGGAGGATACCCCGTGGTTGACCCTGAACTTGCTAAAGAGATTATATATCCCATCTGGCCTGTAAATGCTTTAGGACCTCTGGGCTACCTTGCTTGGCCTGCTGCCACTGCAACTTGGACATGTATTGCCAGAAGAATGGATGGGTGGAAGGACAGTTGGATGGACATTGTGTGTAGATGAGATCTACCAGAGAATATGACAAATCCCTGTTGAGCTTTAGGTAAGTTTGGCATCTCTTCCCCACTTTTATTTCCTCTCCACCTCTTCGGTGTCTCTTGTCAGAATCTCTGTATAGAAATGTGGCAGAGAGCCTGCTGTTGCCAATCAAACACCCCTACTTTGATCCTAAAGAGGTGGAAAAGTTGTTGTCTGCCTCTAAGCTCATTGTTTGTTTCTCCTCAAAGGCTTTTTACTTCTCGCCCATTCCCCCTCCTCTTCTTCCTTCTCTCCCAGTCTCGCTCGATCCCTCTTTTTTTCTGCAGTGCTGACACAGAGTTCTACTGTTTACTGCCTAAGAGCTGTCGAGGAAAGCAGGTGCCTTACTTGTGAGGATTATTTCCGCATGTACATCTCTGTCTGTGTGTAATAATGTTCTCTTTCTAAGCATCATATGCCTGCTTGTGTGGCACCCACCAGCTCCAAAGCTCTGTCTGCTTTCTGTATGTATGAAAGAGAAAGAGAGCCTGTCTCAGCTGAGTCCCTCGACGAGGATTAGATATTGTCATCTTTTATCAGCAGTCATTTCTTTGGCAAGCTCTGACAGTCTCTCAGGGGCTGCCATTTGCTATAACGTCTTTCTCTTGTGTGTGTCTTTGTGTGAGTGTGCATGTGTGTGTAGCCCCGTGTGGATTTTGCATATTTTTACACCCAGTCCTGCATTTTCAGTGATTATATCCAAAAGCAGATTTTGACACATCTTGAAGATAACCTTTCCCTGAAGTGGTTTCACACTTAAAAGCTTAAGGACTTAACAGCATGTTTTTATTTTATATTGGTAGCCCAGTCTGTCTGTGCTTTGCATCAGTGGAACTCGGGGTTACATTAAAAGTAACACACTATGACACATATAAAGGAGCATATTAATTACCACCTCAAGAAGATGCACAACAGAGATATGCATTTTAATGTACACGAATTAACCTTGTGCGTGTGTCTTTTTCAGTTAGAATCATATAGCTGTCAATTATTGTGCTAACTGACATGGATATATGAGGACGTAACATTTTTGCTGTCAGGATGTAACATAAAGGATCGAATTAGATCGGTTGATGCTGAACAACAAGCACAAGAGGTCTGCAGCAGAGATAATCTAATTCCCGTCGGCATCACCGGGAGGGTGAACAGTCAGAAAGGTATAAGAGAGGAGGAAACATTAGGAGGCACATCACTAATCTGTAAGTATTTAAGGGACTGTCTCTAATAATGTAACAGGGACCACAGGGACAGAAATTCATCAGCGCTGTTACTTGCTTTTTGGAATCAATAAGTTTTATTTTAGTTTCTGTAAAAACTCAGTTATTAATGTTGTTGTCTGTGGTGTCTGCATGGTTATAAGACATTCATAGTGAAGGTGACTCCTAGGTTTTGTCTTGCTGCTCATGAAGCACATCCAGCTCCTCCCACTGGGGTGTGCAGCCAACCAATCAAATGAGAAAAGTTCCTCTGTTTCACCCTGGCTCATTAAGTGAGCACTTTTTTGCCAATCGTACAGTGCAATAAGTCAAAGGTTGGTGTAACATCTGTCATTCTCTCTTATTCCTTCCTTCCCCCCTACTTCCCCCTTCCCTCTGTCTCTCTCTTTCTACTATCTTTAGCGCTCAATCTCCTGGCTCTTCACTTTTACGTTTCATGCTCCATTAATTGCTGATGAAGTGTTGCATATATAGTCGTATACAGCAGTCCGGCTCACAAATTCTGCCTCTTTTTACTTGCTGCATGCATTTCTTTTGTGCGCGCTTGCCTGTATGTGTCAAGAGCGAGAGAGAAGAGGGGGGGG
>NTHP01000430.1:116902-133537 GCA_003416845.1 Oplegnathus fasciatus | reverse complement strand
GGGGGGTCACAGGGGGGTCACTACCCAAAAACACTCCTCTGTCAGCATTTCTGTCTCTGTTTCTCTATGTCACCACTTCTCTTTCAGCTATTAACATGCGGTCCAGATTACAGCTTTAATTCAACCAATACGACTTTGAAAAGACAAACACCTTTAACACACACAGACACACATCCAGCAAAGAGTCATAGCTGCACATTAAGCCTGATTTATGCTTCTGCGTTGAATCTACACCATAGGTATGGCGTAGGTACGGCATACCTATGGGCGCGTGTTCCCTGCACTGTAGCCTATGGCGTAGCGTGACGTGCACCTCCTGAGAAGTGTAACCACATGTCTTGGCGACGCAGATCGTAACAACTGTGATTGGTCCGCTTGGTTGCAATTCCTGGTCCAGTTGTTTAACATTTATTAGCTCCAACTCCAACATGATCCACTCAGTTTCAGTCGCCATTGTTGTTGTTGAAGTACATGAAGAAACCAGAAGAAACTCAGCACAGTGGCATAGAAAGCCCACTGCCACCTAGCGTTTTGGAGGTGAAATTGCAGAGCAACGCAGACACGGCAGCGCACAAGTATAAATGCGCACAACGGCGTAGGCCACTTGTGTAGGCTACGGCGTAAGCTCTGCATAGATTCAACACAGTAGTATGAATCAACCTTAAAAGTCTCATAACATGACAGATTTTTCCTCTTGTTGGATCAAGATTAATCTGTCACCATTTCACCATCAAAAATGTAGATTTCGTCTGATGAGTTAAAGTAGAAGATGCAACTTGCGCTTACCTCTACAAGTTTACTGTAATACCAGGCCCGTCCTACTCGCACTGTCGCATCATCTGTAACAGTATCTTCTTTGATACTGATTTCCAACTTTGATAAGTCAGAAATTTACATTACAATGTGTAGTCATTTAGTTCTTGTGTGACTGACCAGTTCCTCACTGGACTTTGACACATAATGTCAATTGTCAATGGATGAAGTATCTTCATTGTGCATAATGTACTTGTCTCAACTTGTATAGATCGGTGCTTGAAACATGAGTAGCTTTCGGCTTTACAGTCTAGAATCTGAGAGTTGCTTCCCTGAAAGACTATCATGTTCTGTGCTACTGTTACCAAATAATTACCAAGGAAGGTAAATTACTCCATGAAAACATGCAGCTAACTTTTTTGTAATGCCATTTTATCACATTCTCGGTTCCTTTCTGTAATTTAGAGTGAGGGATATTAAACACTATAAGAGAAAAGGCTAATAGAGCTTGATTCGCTGAATCAACATCTGCACGCAGTACTGCAGTACTGCAGTACTGATAATGTATCCTGACTGCATGTCTTTCATACCGTGTTTCGTCTTGGTGACTGCTGTAAGTTCTACATTATGCTAGTAATGACAGGCAGCCAGTAATATCATCTCTTGGATGTTTTAGGGAGAATTATCTCTCTTCAGTCTTGAGTCATGTCTGCAGTCGTCCTCACACGCGGCCCCAACAACCTTCCTCCAAGAGAAGAGGGCAGCGGGTATGTTGCCTCAGAGGTGAAACCCCAATAAAAAAGGTGCTACTGGTCATTAAGCTTAATTACTGTGATTGCATGATAATAACTGAAGGCGACATAGATGAGTGTATCCACATTTTTATCAACTCAGAGCTTCTCTCATCTGGATTTTGGCAGTTGGACAGTAATAGGACACTCTTAGAGGTATTTAGTGAAACTGTTAAAGTGAGGATGACATTATTATGTAATTATTCATAACTAATAATGCTAATATAGTAATATTTTTTATTTATCTTGAAAATATTACTACTAATTTAATTGAACCTGTTTTCACCTACTTGTGTTGTTCCATCAACATTAAAATAAATTATGCCAGTATGCTCATATTATACTCTTCACTTCACTATTCTAATTTTCTCTCTGTTCCTAGTTGTGGAAATATTAATGCCAAAGCCTGATTAATTAAATGCAGTGCTATTGTCAACTATAAAAGTAGTAATTTGCAATGGGTTGGAATCAGGATCCAGACTGAAAATGGGTATTTCAACAACATAAAATATCCAAAAGTACATTTTTTCCTTTTAGTAATACAGGAGGTTGCACATTGACATCTGACTCAGTGTGGTCATTGTTAATGTTTCTCAGATCACATTTTAAAGTAGTCTGTCTGTCCCACCCACCGTAAACTCCCTTTTCAGTCTCCAGTTTTCTTTCCTTCTCTCTGTACTGTATTCTCTTCCTTTTGAATCTTTCTTCCTCTGCTCATATCCTGCAGTGTCATTGTTTTCCTTTTCGTCTGTCTTTTCACCTGTACCTCCTGCCTCTCTCTGTCTCTCTCTCTTTCTATGATGTGTATGCTCTCTAGAACTGTGTCAGATTGAATTGGTCATTATCTGCTTTTATCCCTCGAGGGCAGGCATTCAAGTTTCCTGTGGTTATGTCAGTCTGTGTGTTTGTATGTGTGTGAGAGAGAGAGGTGCCATGTCTGCTTCAATAATTCAGAGGATTTCTTCTGTTGTTTTGTGTCGCTCCTGAGTGTCTGCAGTGACACATAAATAGGAGGCGAAGAAGAGAAGGAATGAGAGTGACAGAAAGGTTGAGGGTCGCGAAAAGAGAGTTGGATGGAAAGATGAGGTTGACAGAAAGATGTGCCAAATCTGCTCATTGTAGTCCTCAGTCTGTAGTTTTCCTAAGCCATGTACATCCTGCAGTGTTTTCAGTGAAAGAGTTAAAGTGGGAGTGAAACTGCAAAGACAATGCTGCTTGTCTGGAGAGTTTAAATGTGGAGGGCTGCAATACAGATCACCGTAGAGTTGTGATTTATGTAGCGTAAAGTGTAGCTTAACTACATACAAGTCTTAACATTCCTGTAATAGCTTCTTAAATTATACACAAATTAGAAGTTGTTTAAAAAGCTTACATATTTATTAAGAATTTGTTTTAGCAAGTTAGAGATTATATTCTATTTTATCGTAATCATGAGTCAAAATCATCATCTGAAAATGTTGACATCGCTCACCGCTGGTGTGTCATACTCCAGAATAAAGCGTTATTATTGTATCTCTGTATCTCCCTGGAGTTTACCATTCAAAAGAAACCTCCGGGCGTTTCTCTTCATACATTGCATCTACTTTATTCTCTGAGAAGTTTTAATGTGGAAGATTTAAAAACTGAGCAGCCTCTGTTTAGTTTGACAATCAGACAGAATTGAGCAACAAATTTGAGTAAGTTATGCGATAAAACAAATAAACAAATAGAGTCGTGGTTAAATAATATGTAATTCAATTTCATCTCCCATTGAGATCTTATTTGTATAATGTGGAACTGTGTGTGTGTGTGTGTGTTTGCACTCCTATCCTCCTCGATGTAGTTGCTAAACTTAACAGGATTTCTCTATAAGCTCACTATCTTTTCTACTTTGCACCCTTTACCTCTGTAAGTATGCCAGAGAACAGAGAGCTTTAAACAATTCAGTGCTTGTGTGTGTGCATCTGTGGGTTGCTGACTTTGCAAACTGTGTTTGTGTCAGGGGTACATTTGCTCCGACTCCCTTTGGTGTGGGAAGCAGCAAACAGGAGATAAGATATTCAAAGCTGCTGTCCTGTGTGTGCACATGCACATGTACGTGCCTGTGTGCAGCAGGCGTTGCTTTGTTTGTGGCAGAGGGGTTGCTTGAATCAACACCGTAAAGGCAGCTGTGATTTTAGTTTCAAAACATCAGCACACACACACCAGCACAGTGGCCAGTCATCTCCTGGTTGTGCCTGACTCTTGAGTCTCTTCATCAGTGAGAGTCCAACTGTGAAATCAAGGGTTTTGATTGGAGTTCTGAATCTATCATTACAACCCCCCTCTCCCAGTGACTCAAATGAGCCTCTAATTAAAATCAAAATGTAATTTTGATTTACAGTTACAGACGTACAGGGCATAATTATGAGACTCTCCTGTCCTCTCCAAGGACACACCACAAAACTGCAACAGTCAAAATGTCCTCCCACGTGGAGAGATTCAGGTCCCTCAAGGCCAATCAGTATCTAACATGTCACTTTGTTGTTTGACCTGTAATTTTAGTGTGCTTGCGTACGTGTTTGTATATATCAGAGCTGTCAGCCGGCCTTATTGGGATATGTTTCACTTCCCGTTGTGGGTTTACATGAAATCCATCACCTTGTCATTCTTACCCCAGGTTACCGGTGGACTGAGGACATTTTTGTCAGCATCCTCTCGATGTTCATTTTTCTTTTTGGTTGATCTGATGGCTGGATAATTTCTCTGCCTCACAATTAAAGCGTTTCCCTGACCGGATATTTTATAGGCTTTTACCGTGAAGGAGTTACAGCTTCTTGCGCCTTAAACACCGACATTGGTGACTGCTAACTCTTTGGTGTGTACAAAAGCCTCCATGTGAAGATGTGAACAATATTGGGTACTTTTTGGTCAGCAAATCAGTTTGAAATACTTCAGGGAGGAATGGTAAAAGGAGCAGCAGGCACAGTGAGCTGATTAAATGAGCAGCTGCAGGCAACAGGCACTTATTGCTGTTTATGAAAACATCAAACCACCAATATGTCACTAATTAAACTGACAAATTCAACCGTGCTGCTTCTGTTAGAAAACAACTTGTGCCTTGACCTTTTGCCAAACTTTAGACCACCAGTTCCACTCTGGCCACGCTCTACTTTTCCTTGAACACCTTTTGGACAGAAGTTTACAATATTGATTGTATTGATCATTTCACTTTTTCATAAGCGCGCCACTCTTCTTATACCTTTAATGGGAGAACAAGACTCTGTGAGGCTTGAGCTAAATGCTCACAATGATAATGCTACCATGTTGATGTTCAGCAGATGAAATTTTTTACTAGGTTCACGTGTTAGTTTTACATGTTGGGTGATGGGAATGTCATATGTTTTTGCAGCATTTTGGTCATAAACTAAGTATTAGACAAAATCAAATTTCGACCTGGTGATGAAATATGTAATACGAACAACAACAAGAGAGAGCAAAAATGAGCAAAACAGAAAATGTAAAAGAAGAATAAATACAAACACATAACCATACTCACCCATGCATACATACTTACTGTCTTCTGTCTTTCAAATGTGTCTGTATCCGAACACACTAATCTGTCAACAATAATAAAATGTCATGTCATTCACATTCCAGCACCATTGACATTTTCATTTACCCAGTAACACATAGAAGATACTGCTCCTGCAGTATGTGGGGAGATAAATAACCTCGTTTAAGAAGAGCCAAGTGAAGGTGTCAGCTTGCCAAGCTGTACGTTAAACAAAAAAACTGGTGTCACTTTATGTGTCAGCTGTGTGGAGAAAATGGCGAAGTGTATGATGTTTCATCAGTCCATTGTTTGTTCAGAAGTCAGAATGTACTGTATGTGTTTTCTGCCACCCTTACAATACATGAGCAGTAAAAAACATCCGCAAGCATCACACACTCAAGGTTGTTCTCCAGAGTGCGAGCTGGATCGTCTGTTTATTGATATCTACTGATATTTCTATTCAGTTTTTACTCTGGAGTCACACATCAGTGCGTTAGCAGGCTGAACCTCTGCTCCTCCTGACGTTCAGGCTGAAGTTTGGCTGACCTTTTCTTTTCTTTTCCTTTTCCCTTTTAAGCCTGTGCTCACACTGTAGACTCTGTCAAGTTTGATTTCACCACTATCATTTTTATTAGTTCAGTCACCAGGCAGTGCAGCATGCTAAAAGACTGTGTTAAGAAACTCGTTAAAGCTACTGTAATCTTTGGGTTTATAGAGGTTATAATGGTGCTATAAAGCTGAATCGGATGCAGCTGTTTGGTACTTTGATATCAATGGATTTACAGAAGATAAAGTGCCTCATCAAGACTTTGCCTCACAACAATGTGCTGTAGCGAAGCAACAGGGAGTCACAGTGCACACAACTCATCATTAATCTTTCACAGTAACTTGCCAACTATCATGATCACTCTGCATATTATATCAGGCCTATTATTCCATCTCATATAGAGAATGCGCAGGTTGATACTGCAGATTACAATTAGGTTTTTCTCGCTTCCAAATATAACTTCCACTCCCTAAGAGAGGGTAAAGTGTGTTACATCCTGCTAGCACTGTGGATATGAACGCACACATTACATTATATTAGATGTACAGGTATGGATAAGAAGCTGGAAGACTAACCGGGAAGAGATGACTTTGCGCCTTGATAAGCTTTTTTTTTTAATTCCCTGTAAGTCTGTTATTTAAAGATAATATAAAACCCAGTTTGAGTTTGAGATTTCCTCGCTTGCTTGAGGCGAGTGAAGAGAGAGAGAGAGAAATTGAGAGGAAAGAAGGAAGGTTTTAACTTGTTGGTTCCTTTTTTGAAAGACTTTAACACTTGACAGTGAAATCTCTGTTTACCCTCATCCATTAACATCAGATAATTAATTAGTGGTAGAAATGATTCTAAATGCTCTCACTAAAAGATACCGCCCACAGCTGTTACTGTATGAGAGCGCCAATAAATTCACATGTAGTAAATGAGATCAACGGTGGATAAGTTGAGAAAGCAAGGTGACAAAAAAGCAAAACAAGAGACATAAATGGAGTCAACAGAGGCTTCATTAGTCCAGTGTTATACAGTAAATATCCATAAATGTACTGTAGAGGAGTAATGTTTGTCCTTGTGGGGCATCGTGTAATTAATGGCTATACTGTACAAGTAAACAAAAGAAGAAAATTGTAGACTCGGGTGAAAAAGTATTTCCAGTCATGCTGGTTTACTAGCCATTAATAATGACGTGCACAGTTAAACATGGGTTTCTTTTGCCATCACTTCATGCAATTTTAATGTCAATTAATGACTGCTTGCAAATCTCCGGTTTTTACCGCACTCTGCCTCCTTCTGTAAATTAACTTCAGAGTCTGCTTATTACTGTAATGTGTGCTTCTTATGTTCTCTTGGCCAGACTTGATGAATTTGAAGAGAAATAAAATAGTAACAGACAGATTTAAGTCAATGATTCACAGTTAATTGCAGGAGCTGACAGCAGCAGAAGTCCTATCTTAATAGAAAGAGGGAAGGTGAGAGAGAGGAGAAGAAGTAGCCGCCACAAAGTGGGAAAAGTGTGTCTCCGAACAAAGACTGAATGAGAGTGATGGAATATAAGGAAAGAAAAGACGAGCAGCAATGTCTGTAGTTTGTCCTGCTTCTTCTTCTTCCCGTTGCATCATTACCATTGTGGAGTCTTTTGTTTTCCCTCTCTCCTTGCAACCCTCCCTCTCCCCTTTCCATGCCCTTTATTTTACCTCTTTTTGTTTCACGGCCGTGTTTTCTTTAAGGCGTGTTTTCCTTTCTCTTCGCTTGCTCCCTTTTCTCTCTCATGTTATCGCCCCCTTCGCCTGCTCTCTCACTCTCTCTTTCGCTTTCTCACTGACTGACTCTCCTTTATTGAAACTGTGACAGGAAGCATAATGGAATTCATTTGAATGACTGTGAGGCGCCATGTTAGAGTTATATTTGTGCCAAGTCAAGAACAGTGTGTGTGTGTGTGTGTCCATACCAGTCTAAATTGTAAAATTTAAATGCCTCTGTAGTTGGTATAGCAGAATTAATTAAAAAAAGGCATGAAACCCATCCAGGCCCACTGAGTGATGGTGTATTTTCAGTCAGTGGCTCATTTTATGCTCAACACAGCAAACTGTCTGATTTTCAAAAGGCTTTTTCTAATTGTAGTAATAATTTTGGCTGACAGCATTTGGTCTAATGAAATACAATGACCCGAACAACCTGACCTGCGGATTGACCACATACAAACAAAATACATGTTTTAAACAATATTAATTGTAACTGTAAATAGCACAGCAGCTCTGCCCTGCATTGAGAAACACACACACACACACACACACACATTAGAAATTCAGTTCTGTCACTCATTTCTTTTGAGTGTGCATGCTCGTGTGTGTGTGTCCCCTGGGCTGGCAGACAGTGCAGTGTACTGATAAGCAGGGTAGAGCCTATTAACTGTTTGGCCTGCAGCCTGAATGTCACTGGTGATTTTCTGTCTCTGGTCAGAGACCACATCCACACTTATCGGAGAGCCAGTGGGACATGGGATGGTTTGCGTCATGTGATTTTTTGTTATTGCTTTATTCATTAACCTCAACCTCCACAGCCACAAAACTCATTTCTTGTCATCTTCTTCTTCTCATTCAGTCTTTTCTCTCCCTCTTGCTGTGCGTTTGTGTTTGCCTCCAGCATGCTGCAATCTGGACAAAACTTCTGTCATTTAGAGAGGAGATGCAGTATCCGTTGTTTTATCTACATTTTAACAAGAGCACCCCAGAGATTATGGCTTTTGTAGCTTGTTTTTATTTTTTATTTTTTTTGTTGTTTTATTCTCTTCTCTTCTGTTATACAGTGACTGCTGTGAATGTGTCTGGGCTTCATTGTATCAAAGTCACGATAGTTCACAATGCCATTTTATTTGTTTTCCAGTATCTAATCACCATAGCAACAGTCACAATCATTCACTCCATCTAATGGCCACATCACTAGCACACTTGTTGTTATCACTACAACTGGTGATTATCTTGTAATCAGTTATTTAGACCATAATTTTCTCAATTAATAAATCATTGTCTTTATAAAATTTAAGAAAATAGCGAAAATCATGATTTCCAAAAAAACATTCAAACACAAACACTCCAAAACCCAGAGATACTCAGTTTACTATCACTGAACACCATGAAAACCAACAAAAATTCACATATAAGAATCTGGAACCCCTACATTTTTGTTATTTTTGGTCTATAAAAATTGCTTAAATAATTATTTGATTATTAAAATAGTTGCATATTAATTTCTGTCCCTCATTTAATGATAATTTTAAAAAAAAGTTGGAAAATTTCCATACCTACCTCTGGACCAACAATCCTTTTTTGAGGGGAATTATGCAAACTTTGTGGTTATTCTTACTGTAATTACACTATTTACGCAGTGTACTTTTTTCATTCGCACAACTTTAATGTATGCCACAGAGAAATAACATATACAGTATGAATCAGCTAACATGTTCCAACTAACATTAGGTTAGTTAATCATCTAAACAGTCAAGAGAGAGAAGTTGAGTCACGACAGATTTGTGTGGATCCAGTGTAACTCAGCAAGCCAATCAGAAGACTTCTTCATCTATAGTCATATTCCTTATTTCATTCAATGGGCTCAGTCAGTGTCATCAGGGATAAAGATTGAAAAGAGAAGCAGATGGACTACCTATTACTGAAGCATTCAAAATAATATTTTCTCACTAAGTTCCTGTTGTCATGTGTAGCAGGTGGCCCTTTTAAATTTTTCTGCCAAAGGCAACCCAACCCAGCACTGGTGTTTATTGAATAGTAATTTTGGCCTGTTGTATCCATTTTAGAAAAACATGTAATTCACAGAAGTTTGTCGTTCACTGTCTTTAAAATGCAGCCAGTGTCTCAATAAAATGAATAATTTGATAAAAAATAAACAATGGAAAGAATAGAGAGAGAAAAAATCCAAATTCAATTACTCTACTGTCTGCATTTTGATTACCACTTGTGTCAACTCTATAATTATGTCGATCATAACCACTGTGATGATGATGGTTGTGTTTTTGATTACTCTGCTTATTGACCGAACCCCCATCTCTGATTCAGTCTATCCTCCAGCTCCCTCTGCTCTCGACTCATTCTGTCCACAATTAACAACAGAGGAGAGAAGGACGAGCTGAACAAGACCACACCTGTCCCGAAGAGGGTGTTTGTGTGTGTGTGTGTGTGTGTGTGTGTGTGTGTGTGTGTGTGTGTGTGTGTGGCAGAATGCAAAACAAACAAACAAGTTAGGAATGTCAAATAGACTAAGAGTCTGCAGCCATGCTAGCATTATGTAAATATCTGGACTAACATTCTCTCAGTGACAGTGCTATCATGCTGATTTTTAATGTTTACCATGTTTACTGTCTTAATTTAGCGTGTTAGCATGCTAACATTTGCTACAGTAATTGGTACTAAACATAAAGTACAACTGAGGCTGATGGAAATGTCATTAGTTTTGCAGGTATTTGGTCATAAACCAAAGTATTGGACAAACTGAAATCTTGAAGGTGGCGCTAGAGGAAAAATCAGGGAATCAGCAAAGTTGTTACACATCATCCTGTGGGGAACACACAATATGTCTGCAACAAATTTTAATAATGTAGCCAATAGTTTTCAGGACATTTCACTCTGAACCTAAAATGTGAACGAACTGGTGGCGCTAAAGGAAAAGTCAGGGGATCACTAAAGGATACATCGTCAGGGAGACATGAATGTCTGAACCAAAGTTTGTGCTAACCCATCCAGTCGATGTTAAGATATTTCACTGGTTAAGTGACAAGGCATTACCAAGGCCGGTAGGATTTATCTTTTCATTTCATTCCATGGCAATCCATGAAATTTGTCAAGATATCTTAGTCTGGGCCGAAGTAAGAAAGACCTTACTACCCCCAGAGCCCCTCATAGATAAAAGTTAAAGCAATATTCTAGAAAATATTGCTCCAGTGAGTATTTTTTATCATACAAAAATAATTGTCTTTTACTTGGGATATTGGCTGACTTTTGCACAGCTGTCAATGAAATATTACTTGCTAAAAATATGGTGTGACTTCCCATCTGAATTTACCAAAATGTACAGGTATATGCCTTTTCCCAACCAGACTTTTTGACTTGTCATAGTAGGAAAAGTGTGCCAGTGAGCCGTGACAGTGAGCCAGCATACACAATACCAGGATCCTGAAACTGGAGCAGCTAAATGGAATTTGTCTGTAATTTTATGATTTACACCTGTACTTTTCCTGTTTTTACAGGACAAAATGTCCTTTAATAAGCCCATATGGCAGCAGCACACGCAAGAATGGGCAGCACTGAAGCTACACTTAAGCTAAAGCCAAAGAAAGCTTGTATAGCCCACCCATTGATTTACATTTAGCTATGATACAGGCTATAACTCTATCGTCCACTTTATAGAGTGCAGGCACATTGCATTAAAAAGAGAATCATTCAAAATGAAGACAAAATTAGTTTTTTGTAATAAGGCAATAAGAGTGAGAGGGAAGTGCTTATTTTTCCAGCAGCAAGCTCTCCTAGGCGATACATATTCAGCATTTTGTACACACATCTACTTAATCTGAAGAACAGAAATGACTGGTCTTGTTTATTTATTATTGATCAGGGTAAAATACCAGAGGTGCTCTTGTTGCCTGTTAAGTCAGAGCAAGATAGATATGACTATAGGGAACATCGATTTTTTGTTTCTTTTCTGCCTGGAAAGCTTCTTATAATCATTAAAGTGCAATGAGACCTTAATTTGTTTTGGTGAGATTAATATTTGTAAGTGGTGGCTCTGTGTGTTTGCATTGTCTTATCCCCCCCTCTATTCCTGTTTACCTCTCTGTCTTTTTATTTATTGGAGGGTTTTCCTATTTCCAGTAATCTGTACAGATGACGCAGCGTACAAATACAAATATGTGAGAAAGACACATACGAGCACATTAACACATACGACATAAAATCTCCTGTGTATTTATGTACAAGTGGTTGATATGGGATGAGATCTGGTTGAAGAAAGAAAGAAAGAAAGAAAAAGAAAGAAAGAGGGGTGAATGTGTATTTCTTCAGCAAGAGACAATCTTTTATTCTTCCTGTGTGTGTTTTTTTTGTGTATGTATTTTGTAAAGTGACTTTTTCTGAGTGGCCATATATAACAGAAGTGCCAGTATGTGAGATCTTATGTACACAGAGATCCACTGTGCTTGTTTAACACCATTTATCTCACCATCTCAACAGGAAGGAGAGACTCATTTGCAACCGCTGCAATTAGATGGTTTAGTTTGCATAAGACATCGGTAAAATCTCGTGTCTGTGTAGAATTATTATATTTCTTTTTGGGCACCTGTTTAAACTACTGCAATTACTGACTACAGTGTAACTGGGCTCACCAGTTCGCCATTGTATGTAAAATGTTGTTTTGAATCGTTGTATTTCCAGGTAGTAGTGACATATATACTTTTTTGTCAATGGATGTCATACAACAGTGAGTCAATCTGTCCGGTAGAGCTGAAAAAGTTTGTCAATTAATTGATTAGTCAGTCAACAGAAAAATGATATAGATGATATAGATAATCCCTCAGTCATTGAAGTTATGTATTTTTCAAGCAAAAACACCTAATATTCTCTAGTTTCAGCGTCTTTTGTCTTATGTGATAGTAAACTGAGTATCTTTAAGTTTTGGACTGAAGTTTGGACAAAATTAGCAATTTGAAAATGTCACCTTGGGTCAATTTCTTTTGTATTTTCTGGTTTTGAATAGATCAAACAATGATTTCGATGGCATGAGCATTGATATCCAGCATGGAAAAGACCAAAAAAAAAAAGAGTGGAATATTATTCTTTGTAACAGTTACAGTGGCAGTTTGTTAGTCTTTATGTTTCTCGACTTTTGACATTCAAATAAAAGTGCTATTTTTGTTGAGGTGCCTGTGGATTTCCTACCTGACAGCCTTTAACAGGAAGTCTGTCTGTCTAAGTGGTTTCTGTTAGTGTGTTTTGTTATTCACATCAGCTCCCTGTAACTCCAAAGAACCATCAGCTGCAGCCTGCGCTCCACAAAGCTTCATCCAAGATAAATCAGCATTTACAGCACGACCATCAAGCTCCTCAGTCGCCCCCCGAGAGGATCATTGTAGGCACAGCAGTAGAGGGGGGAGTGTGTGAGGCATGCAAGTCCTTCCGTTTGAATCCGGGGAGATTCATTAAAAAGCTTCAAGCACATTTTTAATATGAGTGTCACTGTGGTTTTAAGTCGCGTTGGTTTTAAACATAGACTGTATCAAACTGGAGTATCAAATGCACCCAACTGCTCTGTGGAAAATGGAAAGCACTCATGAAGACTTCACTGACTGAGTGAAATATATTGAACAAGCCACTCTGCTTTCCAAATAGCAGCTGATGGAGTTTCACTTTGATGATGTGTGTAATGAAAAAAAAAAGGCTTCTCTGGAGCCTGGTTGAAAGGCAAAACTGACTCAGGTTGACATTGTGATTCAGATCTGAGCAGAAAATATGTTTTCATTTCCAGCGTCATCAACAGTTGCTGACGCAAAAGGACTGTCGGGCTGGTACTGTACAATCATTGTGCAACCAAGGGAGGGTTTCTTCTTCTTCTTCTTCTTCTTCTTCTTCTTCTTCTTCTTCTTCTAGTGATGTCAAAATGATTTCTCCTACAGAGCTCTGCCTGCATTTAACAGACTGCTGGCACTGTCTGACTCCTCAACCATGTGAGGTGGAGTCAGGCCTCCCTCAGCCAATCAGACTGAAGATAATCCAACGGGGGGGCATATATTCTCAAGAGGGCTCATTAGATACCTTGTAGTGTTGTTTGAGAGAAATGAAATGCTTTGGGATTTGATGATATATGCTTATAGCGACTGGAGCATCACTCCTTTGATATATACAATGGCACAATTGAAAGGAAACTATACTAATTGTAAATAAGACTGGGGAATAATTCAGTATTATACATTACGTTTTACAAAATTCTGTTGTCCAAATCAGGGATTTCAAAGGATGTTATAATTAAACATTCCCTCCAAAAAAGAACATTACAGTAGACAGTAAACCTACTTTTCCCTTTTCCCATCACAGTGTTCACTGATACGTCCTCTGCTATTCTGCCATTCTCACAACAGCAGCGTATTGGCAGGGGTGTCCGAATGTTGCACGTGACCATCTAAACTAAACTTTTTGACAAAATGTGATTATTTGATCAAACATTTACACAATTTCATTCATCACACAATTTGTCATTATCTGTTTTCACGCCCTTCCTAGCTTTTGTTTCTTTCTAATTAAATATTATATGTCAGTGGGAGACTGCCTGTACTTCTGTTGCCATCTTTTCAATATGTAATTTCTCAAGTGTTGGCAGCCACTCTTTGGAAATTCTTCAGGGTTTTTTTTACTCCAGAATTAAAAAANAAAAAAAAAAGGCCGCATCATTTGTTGGCTGCACTGCAAAAAGTGACTCAGTATTGAGCCTTGAGCAGGCGATAACAAGCTGAGATGTCGGAAAGGTATCTTTGCCAGCATGCAGCTAAAGCTAAAATGTATTGGACTGACTGACATTCAGTTTGGTGTATTGTGCTGACGGAGAAAGAAGTCTTATTGTTGTTCTGTAGCTAACCTTAAGGAGACGTCTGCTGCATTGTCTGCCTTTCTTTTTCTTTCTTTCTTTCTGTATCTTTCTTTCTTCAGTCTTAACTTTCTTCCCAAGTAAGACTTCCTGCTTCCGCTAAGATGGTGTGAAATGAGATCACAGCTGTTGTGTGTCTGAGAGCTGAGCATGTGCACGTGTTGAGGAGGAATTAGTCTTTGAAATCTTCGCTCTTTGATCAGTGATAATGCGGGTGCTGTGCTCATGCTCCTGCTGTGTCGATGTTGAGACAATATGCAGTCGACAACAAACGGCATCTTCAATGTTTTCCAGCTGGAGAGAGACTCTCATCCAACCAACCATTTCTACTGATGGCACCTGAAGTTGAATTACCCCGATTTATTCCTTTTGGTGGCGACAAGTATAAAGTCCAGCAGACTAGACTACGTATAACTTTGCAACTTTTACTCCTGGAACCGTGTTTGAATGTGCTGGTCGTATTATTTAAAATAAATACTGGTTGAGGTGTTATATTTAAAGGTCAAGTCCAAACAACAATATCACCTTTGATGAAACTTCAATGGAGAGATGATGCAACTTGTTAGTAGCTAGCCCAAGGTCCTGCGTCATTCATGGAGGTAAGCACGGTTCACACGGTTTGTTTGTGGTTGTTTTCTCGCCTTCAGTCTGTTCCTGTGCGGTGTGACTCCCCCCTCCCCCCATGGGTTTACTCAGGACATGAAAGAGAGCAGAATCCTTGATTTGTTTGTTGTGGTCCTCGGTTTGAAAGCAAACAAGGGTACTGACACATACACACACATGCACACACACAGCAGCCCATTTTCCATGTGAAGGTACATTAACTAGTGTTTGTACTTTAATTGAATTTCTCTAGACCGCACAAAAAAAAGCACCTTTTATTTTCCATTCTTTTTTCTCAGAAACCTTGTAGTAGAATTAGCATATTGATTCAATTTGGTTCCACGCTTACAAACATACACTGCTATCTGTTAACGTAATATATGACACTGAAACGCTAAATGTTACATAGATCTGCTGGTGCAGGTGCAAATGAAGTCATTTGACACTGGTTAAGAGGGACGTTATCAGAGTAGAAGTCAAATAAAAGAGTGTAAAGGGAAGTTGTTATGACAGTGATGCACTCAAAGTAAAGAAAGGACATATATCTCTCCTTCTTCCTGGGCTCATCACTTGTTTCCTATAGGAGCAGACAGATAACAGAGTCTGATTGGCTGAACATTTGGCCCATCACCATTACCGTTGGATAGTTTCAGAGTTGTGAATTAGAGAGAAAGGGACTATTATGTTATCAAAATATTACATTTACTGCAAATCCCCCTTCCCCATTTACCGCTTTCCCCTCCTGTGTTTTCATTTATCTCCCTTCATTAGAGCCTCCTCCCAGCTCATCAATGCAAATATATGGATTCAATTACCGCTAATGTAGCTTCTTTATCAGCATAAGTTTTCCCTAATACCACCAGCTGATGCACCAGTCACTTCTTTTTGTCAGAAAACACAAAAAGAGCGAAATTATGTGTTGATTTTTGTCATTTTCTCTCTCCGTCTCTGTGTCCAGGGGGATGAGTGCCAGCTGGATTTTCAGTTTGGGTCTGGTCAGGTTAAATTTTAAATTTAGTTGCACAAAATATCATCCTACTGTCTGTGTGAGTCTGTGTATCGAGTAATGAGCTATCGATTAGAAACAAGCGCAGTTGTTTGGGTTGATCGTGTGTGTGCTTTTGTGTGTGTATTCGAATGAAGTACTGATTATTGTTAGTGTGCGTATTTTCCAAACCAGATGCAAAGTCATGTGGTTGTGTGTGTTGCTTCATCTCCTCAGCAGCACATCTAATATTTAGTGTTACCTGTCTGTTCATATGAATGAGACGCTGCCTGTCAATCCCAAAGCTGTAGACATGAATACCGGATAGAATCCAGATGAGCTCCATCTCTTATTAACTTCCTCTCCTCCTCTCTCCGCTCTTCCTCCTAACATCTCTCTTCTGTCAGTCTGTTTCTTCTCTGCAGTGTAGTCATTACGTCATCCTGCCTCCACCTTATACACATTCCCTTCTCCTTGTTTTTCTCATAACTCTGTTTCTAATCTTCCCTTGCTCCTCTATTTTCACATCCCCTCCTGTTTGATCTCTTAAATTTCGGGCTGAGTCACCACATCGTCCTTGATAAACTTGTAGAGTAAAAAAGGAAATTGAGATAGAGTAGTTGTAGTTAAATCAAATTTCAAGTGAGTTAATACAGATTTACTGAATTAAGTTGCTTAAACTTGTCCCCTTAGAGGGAAGGGTCACTACAAATCAATACTAAGTTGTTGTGAGTGATCACCTTTATCCTATGATGAAACATTTCTATCCTGATGGGAGTGGTCTCTTTCAGGATGACAATGCCCCCATCCA
>NTHP01000430.1:102359-116724 GCA_003416845.1 Oplegnathus fasciatus | reverse complement strand
GTCACTGAATGGTTTGATGAGTATGAAAATGATGTGAATTATATGTTATGGCCTTTGTAGTCACCAGATCTCAACCCAATTGAACACCTAAGGGAGACTTTGGACTGACGTGTTAGACAACCTTCTCCACAACCATCATCAAAACACCAAATGAGGGAATATCTTTTGGAAGAATGGTGTTTATCCCTCCAGTAGAGTTCAGAGACCTGTAGAATCAATGCCATAGCGCATTGAAGCTGTTCTGGCAGCACATGGTGGCCCAACACCTTACTGAGACACTGTTGGTTTTCCTTTAATTTGTCACCCGTCTGTATATATGTAGCAGGGGACACCTGCGCCTTCCAAGACTGTTACAAATCACTGTTGGAAAAATACAAATGTTTCATGATCTGACAATTGGTTAGGTTTAGGCATAAAAACGACTTGGTTGGGGAAAGAGCATGCTATAGGTTAAAGTAACTAGGTTAAGGTTATGGGACCCTTGTTGTCAACAAACTAAGACAAAACAACCTACTGACAGTCGGACAATTGTTGGTATGTAACGGAAAACAAACTGCGGTGTCCTGTGGCAAAGTCGACATGACCGTCCATCCCTCCCTCCTCCCTCTGTTTCCCTGACTAAACAAACTTAAATGTACAGCGAATGCCCCCCAGACAAGAAAAAGGGAACAGAAATTTAGGAGAAACTTAATTTGAGGAAACTGTGACTAGGTCCATTTGAACATCCTCTACCAGGAGTATTACAATAGGTGCAAAGCAATCTATTCAAATTGTCAATGACTGGAGGATGGGAAAGTCTGACTGTGAATTAATTCATTTTCTTCTCTCTGTTCCTGATTAACTTTGGATGGCTCAGCACTGAATCCTATCAATTCTGTTCCGTCATTTAAAGGGAATATCCAGCTGTGGTCGGCTCACATCAATCACAATGATCCTTACAATCTGGAAGAGTTAAATCTTAAATCAAAATAAATCTGATGTAAGGCACCGTGGTGCAGGCCTGTGATGTACAAACCCAAAGTAATATTCTGACTTTGAGTCAGTCAGCATGTTATTATCGATGGTCCAGTTTGCTTTTCATCATGACATTACAGATGTGAGTCTGTCCTCTGTGTTTTATCTTTGAAGTCTCCAAATATTAACTGAGCCTCTCTGACTCTCAGCTGACGGAGGCTGTTTGGGCTTGATGTGGCCGTTACTGGACTAATGGATTCTTACTGGAAGCTGTCCTGTGCTTTGATGGTAAGCAGAGAAATCCGCACAAACACAAACATAAACAGATACATGCAAATATCTGCGCTAGTTTCATTGAGACTGCATCCCATCTAGATTTTGGATTATTAAGGACAACCTTATTGGCAGATATTCTGTCAACATAGCTGTTACCAATCAGCTTACATATCTTATTTTAAGTCTGCAGCAGGACTGTTTTTCCACCTGTTCTTGAAGGATTTCAGACCATTACTGCTCGCTCTGCCGAGGCACCATCCCACTCTGACAAGTTACTGCTAAGATTCAGATCTCTCCCGCTTGCAACACTGTTAATCTATTGAAAATCTGTCCACCCCATCTCACAGAAAAAGTAATTTTTTTAATCTACAGAAATGCAAATACAGTTACTCAACTATTTAATAAGACACCTTCACACGACGTGAACTGAAAATCAGTCTTTTTAAATCTGTAAAAGTTAAAAGAAGTTTTAAAAGAAAGAAAACTTTATGGATGGTATTCCTGTTTCTCTGATAGTTTATGTTGTTTCCCGTATAGCAACAAATTCAAACCAGATCCTGGGAGTCCAGACTTCAGAAGAACAGTGACAGTGTTACAAATTGAATTGGACTCGGGTTGGCCTTTTCTAATGTTTCTAATGACTGTCTGCTCAGCTGTTCAAAAAAGAGAGCAAGATGTAAGTGGGTGAGCAAGAGAAACATTAAACTGAAACTAACCTTTATTTAAAGTTGTATTTAGAGGCATCTTCTGGTCATACTGAGATAATAATAATAATTACCCGTGCCTGCAGCATTTGTTTTGGGTCTCTCTGATCTTTCCTGCACAGACAAATAAAATGATGAATAAAGCTAGTTCCTTATCTTCCTCATCCACATTTTCCTCGCTGTTCTCTCTTTCCTCTTCCAGTTAATGTATTTCTGTCTTGTCATACATTTCTGACAAGAGTCTGTCACTCCTGCAGCAGAGGGGACATGTGATCAAGTGAGAGGGTGACTGTTCACGTGTGTGTTCCTGTGCGTGCCACGCAGCAGTGAATCCTTCAATCAGCTGTTAGCTGAATTTTCTCGCCTCAGTTCTGTATTCAGAAGAAGAAGCTTGGCACCTTAATCAGATCTGATGTACATCACGTATGTCATTATAAACGACCTTTCCCTTTTTTTCCTCCAACCGCTCTCCTCTGTCCTCAGCAATTATTTAAAGTAAGTGCAGTTAAGTTATTAATCCACTGTTGTTATACTTTGATAAGTGTGTTGAAATTCACAGCAGGATCCTGCCAAACCCAATGTTTCTCTCATAGTGGGGATGTTGTCACAAGGCACAGCTGCAGAGCTGCAGAGCTGGCTGGGTAGCTGGCCAGATATGTTATTAAACTGCTTATTTCTGTTACAAACTATCAAGTATATAAAAAAATCATTATAAAAAAACATCATTTTGGTGTCTGTTATAGTCAGAAAGGGAACACTGTGTTTGAGTAAGAGACCATCTGTTGCGGAAGCTTTCGTCCTTCTTTGCGCGAATGACACATTAACATACAGTATGTGTGCAGCAGACTTTAATTGTGTGAAGCCTCTTACTGTTCTGATTTACATTATAAAAGATGTTTCATAAGGCATACTGTTAGATAAGGGATAAACATTTTTATGATAACTATAATGCTCCCTCATCAGAACTCCGCACGGGCCTATTTAATAACTCACTGAATGTCTATAATTATTCCGATGGCCTTAAATGAATTAATTCACTGTTTGAGAGAAAATAACTTTTCATCTGCCTGTTTTTGGGAATTTGCCCTATTGATCCCGTCTTTGATTAAATATCCAGTTTATTTATTAAAAACGTAAATACTAGGATCGCCCTCGTACCTGTGAGAGGCTGCTGGGTTATACTAGATTTAGACCTTTTGAGATAATGGTTGATAATGTCAGTCATGTGGACAGTTGGATTATTTTTGTGGCTCAAGTTGTGTGCAACTTGCAGAGTTGAACTCCTAAAAGCTTGATGTATTCCAATAGGTTTCTAAAGTAATTGGCTTTCTTTTGTTTAAATGGTAATGTGCTTACTTTAGCCAAATTTCAGCCCGAACTCACGTTGGATTAGACTATAATATTGCAATAATATTGCACTTCCCACTTTCATAAAGGTTAATTAAGTCTAACTTAGTCAGAGGGGAGTAAAATGAGATGGAGAGAAGCAGAGATGGAGATACAATGAGAAGAGAGGTACAGAGTGAAGTATGCACCTATGGGGATAATTTGTTCAGCCAATTTTGTGTCCGGAGTGCAAGTTGTGTGTGTGTGTGTGTGTGTGTGTGTGTGAGTTAAAAGAAGAAGAGAGAGTTTTGTCTGTTTCTCTTGGTTCATTTTGTAAAAAGTTTCTGCTTAGTCAAGCTTGACGTCCAGGTCACATCTTTCTCCTTACCTCTGTTTCTGTGGCTCTCCGTCCATCACTCTGTTAGTGACTTTTCCTTTTCCGCTGCATTTGCTCTCCTGAACGCAGACAGAGTGAAAGAGTGAAAGAGAAGAGCAGAAAAGAAATGGGGACAGAATTTACTCACTCCCTTGTGCTGTGTTGTGTTTGGTGTAAAAAGTAGTCAGGCTCTGTTTTCATGAAATGTGGGGCAAACACAACTGCAAGCGCAAGACAGAGAAAGAGGTAATGATGAGAAAAATACAAGAAATTAAATGTCTGAAGAAGAAGGAAACGTATGACATGCGCCATATAAATCAGCTTGCCTTGCAATGCACTGCTGGTAAGAACCACAAATATAAAGACCAGAACTCATCTGTGTAGGATGATGAGTGACAGTGGGACAGATCTGGATAATACACAGTTGTTCTTCATTTTCAGTGTAGAGATTTAGATGGTATCTGCAACCCTGCCTCCAAGAAATTATTTTTACATACTACTAATTTGTTTTGACAGTTACATTTTGATAGAAAATGTAATGTCTGCCAGGATTATGTTCACCCACTACATTTCTTTCCAGTGAAGGAAGTGATACTGAACGTGTCAGTAAAATATTTACTGACAACATATTTTATTTGTTTTCAGCCAAAATATCAAATCTTGCAATACAATATCAGCTCATAGTGACTACAGCATTATTCAACTTTTTCATGGTTATGTATAGGCTTGGTTAAGGTTGGGGAAGAGATCATGGTCTTGGTTTAATACAGAAGAAGTCCGCAGTGACTTGAAGCACAAGACACGATTTAACCGAAACCACGATCAAAGTGCTTTTGTTGCCTAAAGCTAACCACAGACGGGACTGAAGAAGCCTCTGCTTTTAATGTCCTGCACTTTGTACACCTACCGGAAAAACAATTTAGCAATATATTAAGGTAATTTCTAAAAGACAGGGCTGTGATAGCTATGGGCACATTGTTGGAAAAATGAATAGAAAATGAAAATAGGCATTGTCTCTGTGTCCATGTTTACATCCTATATTGTATAATGTGTTAGTGAGCTGAATGGAATATTAGTATTAATATTTACTGGAGTGAAAATGTTGAATTTTAAGTTTGATTTTATGCCACATCATCTACTATCATCATTTACATTTCACATCTACTGAGGTGAATTGGGACATGAGATCTTGTTTCTGTTTACAAGAGAGACGATGTGTAAACTCACCTCTTGTCTAATAATTTCTTGATTGTTTAGACCTCTTATAGCTGATTGTTGTATACTCGCGCTAAGAGAGCTAAGTGAACATCCTACATGTATGCATGCACTTGTGGGTGGTCGTGTTGGTGCGTGCTTAGTTGTTAATCTGCAACAGCTGCTTGCTATGGCAACTGTGGAAGGTCCTTTATGTTAATTACAAGTACATAATGGCTCCTCCAACTTCTCTTGACCTCCTTTTGCACACTCGTGCACCTTAATGGGGATGATTGCTAGATTGCTGTGCAACACCTCCATGATCGCAGTGATTGTCATTTATATCATTTCAAACGCACTGAACACACTGAGCTATAGAGTGTGTTATCCTCCTGAGCACATGGTCTATCTCACTAATGTATTTCTATTATTATCTTGTCAGGGATGTGTTGTTGGTTTTTGTTCTTGGCTCTGTATTGACTTTGTTGCGTGTGAGGGGGATCTCGGCCAGGCAGTAAAGCGTTTTAAACTACAACACCTCTGTTTAAATGGGGACCTGTTCTTCCACACTCCCCTGTTTGTTTTATTAAATAATCCGTCTCTGTCTTGTTTGTGTGGTCGGTTTAATTACTTTTCTTCCCCACCAGTGTTTTGTTAATGTGGATTGTGTTGTTGGCATTGTACAGTATTCTTTTCAGGGCAGGTAATTTATTAAACAGGCAGTACCTTAGTTACAAGAGCTTATCTATTTAGTTTGCTTTGTTGCAGAGAAAGGACAGTGCATTAAGCCTGTGGCCTCACTCATCTATTTTTTTGTCCTCATTACAGTCCCTCTTCCTTTGTTCTCTTTCATTTTCTATTCCTGACTCCGACTCCGACTTTTTCTCTTTGGATTCATTCTCTGTTTCCAGCTTCATTCCTCCAACATGTTTTTCATCTTCAGCCTCTCACTAACATGCTTTCTTTTTCCTCACCACTGCCTTTCCTCCTCAAACTGTCTTCTCTCTTTGCGTACATGTTCTTGCACAGCTTTGTATGATTTCTGACATATTGAGTTCATCAGACAATAATTACATGATGATAATCCTGCTGGAAAAACGTAGGGAGTGGATAAACACCACTACTGATATGCTGTACACACAGACACAATTAAAGCCTGTGGGGTTCATCTGTTAGCTTTTTTCATAATTTCATATTTTATTAAAGAGGTTTAGTTATTACTCTCACATTCTCTCCCTGGTTGTTCTCTAGTGACCAGTCTCCTCTTCCATCAGCTTTATTGTCCTGCAGTAAATATTAACATTTCCTTCTTCAAGGCTTGTTTGAATTAGCCTGATCAAATGCACTGATATTTATTAAAAGGCGAAGCCTGATCATTTGTGAAATTACTGAAAGATTCTGGATTTGTTCTTTCATTTTTAGAAATGAGATTTAGCAGCGAGTGAGGGCAGGACGTTATTTTGTTTATCCTTTGAGGAACATTTGAAATATTGGCTGTTTTTTTATGCAAATGTTGCTGTTGAAACACTGAAAACATTTTTCTGTCTAGCCACCCTTCCACATAACCAATTCACCTCACCGTCAGTTATATAGTTATATAGTTTCTTCAGGTACTGGCGAGATGATGACAATCCAGTTTGAGTAATAGAGGCATGAGTTTGAAGGCTGATCACATGCGACTCTGCATTGTCAGCACACTGGCCTCACTGAAATGAGCCAGCCATATCATCTCCTATGTGGTCTACTAGAACATCCCGTTAGCCGGGCACCCAAAATCTTCCCTCTAGCTTCCACAACTCACCTACAATGCTACAACAGCCTTTGTCTTCAACCTTTCCAAATTCTTTGAAGTTGTCACCTCCTAAACTCCCGACACAAGATGCTGAGTGCCTGTTGAAATTCAATTTCAAAACCCTGTTGCTACGTACAAGCTATTAAGGCCCCCCATACTTTTTGGCTTGAGTCCAGGCTAGAACACCTTGTTCTTTGCTTCCACTGGCAATTTCGTTTTCTACTCAGCTTCCCCTCTTCCCTCTCCTGGCTTCACAATGATTGAACGGTCTTCCTAATCTGGTTCACACAGCTGAATTACATTGTGTCATGTACACAAAACTCGGCATTTCAAGAACCAATACTGTACATCAACCTCTCTTATCTCACTTATATCCTCTCTTTTATATTCCAAACCTCCTCCTTGGTCACATTATAGTCACAGCTCAGTCACTTGCGCTGCTTTTTGCTGGATGTATGAGATGTTTATGATGTAGAAGGTGAAGCTCTTTGTACTGTTGCACTTATTGTAGGAGAGCTTTATGAGAACTTAATCTAAATATAAAGCGTAAAAGGAGTAGCTTCCACTGAAAGCAGAAAAATGCATGGAGATGGAAATACGTTGTGTGTGTGTGTGTGTTTGTGTGTGTGTCCCTGTGGAGAGAGATAAGGTGACAGGCAGCTCTGAGGTCAGTCTGGCCGTAATCTTGCAGACAGCCTTGCTTGCCCTGTGGGTGGTTTAACCAGACATCTGCTGAACTCACATCGGCTCCTACGGGGCTTCACATGTCTCCCACCACTCCCCTCAGCTGACCCTGGATCAGCAAGCAAGGATTTACATAATGTATGATGGGATAAGAGGTGTAGCTTTTATGCCAGAGGCTGATATCAGATCAGGTCTTAAAGGTCTGCAGATAATATTGTCTCAGTCACCAGGGGCTTGTCCTTTTAAACACTGATTGCAGATTGGGGTTTGGAGACTTGGTATGACCAACAGCATATCAAACAGATTTGAGTCTCAGTTAGAGGATTAAAGGTGAAGTTTTGCTTCTGGATCTACACTTTGATATTCCAAACATTAAGTCTCACAGTCATATTTAATCTGTGTTTAAATTTCACATTAAAATGCAACTTCTATTCATGGATCCTAGTGCTCAGGTAGTGATAACTTTAACATAATTTTGCCTTGTTAAACTATTTTGTTCTGCTTTATATCTTCCACTTAGTTGGGTCAGATTTTTTTCAGAATTGTGTTGTGCTGTCATGTTTTAATTTATTTTGTTCTCTTTACAGAAAATATAATATAATATTATAAGCTCAGCAAATTACATTTATTCTGGCTACAATAAAGGGTAACACTTTATTTTACAGGTCCCATAGTTTCCTTTAATTACCGAACTGATATGTAACTGTAAAATTACTTTCCTTGAGTCGCTGGAAAGGACTATGTAAATTGGTACTAATTATATTGGTACATGTCCAATTAATTACTTTCAATTAACTGCTAGCATAATTTAGAGAGTCTTTTAGTGCACAGCAGGCCAGTTGAACATGCAAAAATGTAAAATTTGTCCACAGGTAAGAATACAATTTAATATAATATGGAGGATAATGTGTCCAGTAACACATCAACAAGGAAATTCTTCTAGAAAGCAATAACTGCTCAAACTTAAACTCAACACAACTAACTTAACTCAAATAACTGTCTCAGAACAATACAAGACAAGAGGTCATTTAAGTTCTGAAATGTTTTATCCCATTAATTTATTTCCACCCAACTGTTTTTGGTACTTGCCTTACTTTCCATTCTGTTTTGTCTGGAGTGGTTTGAAAAGTTGCCCATAACTCTTCTAAGGTTAAGCAGAAAAACTCGAGTGAAGAGGCCTTGGTAAACACAGTTAGTATCACTGTTGTAAAGACTTGTGTTGACTTGTAATTTCATTCTGGGCTCTTGTATACGGTTATGCATGACAGAATTTTGTAGTTGTGTATTTGTACTGCATTATCTGGTGAAGGGAGCAAAAAGGAGGATTACAAATAGCAGGCAGAGCCCCATTATCACAGGCAGTCCAGAGGAGCACGGGAGAGTCAAACTGGCACAGAGACCCAACTAGAGCTCACAACACAGAAATAAACTGTATATGTAGAGGGAGGGGTGAAAGTGAGACAGATCTGGATTACAGGATTACATGCCCCATCACTCAATGATGAGCTGCAATTTCTGAATATAATGACAAACTGAAACAGAGACATAGAACCCTTTCCCGATACATGGTGATACTGTATCTGTCCAGGCTTTCCAAGTTGTCAGTAGTTGCCACATCTGCAAAAAGGTTACAGTATGTAAAACTGAGCTAACCAAAGTAAAGTGACCCAAGTATCAGATTTTGTGCTGTCTGCCTGGGGAAATGTACTCAACCCTAAGGCAGGCAGGGCGCCTCCCTTTCAGAATTGCCACTGGGTATGTCTGACCTGGCCAAGCAGAAAATGCAACATAACACTTGCTTCCTTTTTTTGTACAAAATATACTAAACAACAAAGAAGCCCCACACATGTCATAAGAGCTGGAACACATTTTGTTCAAGGCTAGCTTAACATTAAAAAATAGTAATCCTCCAGTTTGGGCTGAAACTCAGGAAGGCATTTATGGGATCAAATACAGCTTGGTGATTTTACATGAATCTGTATTATTGTTCATTATTGTTCATTATTAAGATCCTGCCCAAATTTTGTGAGATGTAAACTACCTTACTGCTAGTGACCAACCTGGTTAAGATATGGATCAAAACTGGTGCCATTATCAACAATGGTAATGTAAACGCAGGTTTTGTTAAATCAGATATGTGAAAATCTGTTCAAGTATAAAACATACTTACAGAAACGTTGTTTTAATAGTGTTTGGGCAAATCAGGTGCTGCAGTGGATCTGACTCAGCTCAGATCCACTGCAGAGTAGGGTCAAGCCTGATTTTTATGATCAACTCCAGGCATGAGAGAGTATTTTTAACTAATGGAATAAGGGATGTCGAAGTCCAAAAAGTGAAAGCACTTCGAAAACAGAGTCCAACAATGAAAAGTGACAAATAAATTAGAAAAACAACAGTAAGTGCCTCCAGTCTGTATTGGGGAGTAGGTTCCATGTACTGTATTAAATGGAGCGAGAATCACAGCAAGAACAAATCTCATTTAATTTTAATATGCCAAGCGTTTATAGCTCGCTCTCTGGGTGTTCTCTACTCTTTGTTTACCACTCTGATTTCAATCGCTTGTTGGTCATATCATAAAGAGCGACTCAGAATAAATACCGGTGACCTCAAGCTGAGTTTCCATCTCCCTGCTTCAAGAAGAAAAATGTGTGTCTCACCTCAGCAAGACACATTATCATATCACAGTAATCAGTGATGTGGAACCTGTTGAGATAGTTCCTACAGATCCTATTGTTTTTTCTTGGGAGGACCGTCTCAAGGAATTGGTCTGTGGGTCAGACCAAATAGTAAAGCAGGAGTGTTTGATGTAAGCTTAGATGAAACTGAAGCTGTGAATCAGTCAACTTTGTGGTGTCTAAATGGTACAAATCTGTCTGTATTATAATAGGTAAACACAGAGCACACAATCTAGATGAAGGAGAGGAACGACTGTGTGTATCCGCCTCCATGTGTGTGCATGTGTGTGTACGCGGTGTCTGTTGGATCCTGACACTTCTGCTCTCCAGGCAATGTGACGAGCAAAGAGTCTGAAGTGAAGATCACAGCAGCCTTCAGGCCAAACGTGGGGAAGTTAAGCGACACTGGGGGGAAGAGACACCAAGACGGTGTGTGTGTGTGTGTGTGTGTGTGTGTGTGTGTGTAGGGGTATATACAGGCCTAGAAAAAGCCTTGTAGAGAGACAGATTACTTGAGGAGAGGATAACTTTGAGATAAGAAAGACACTTCTTGATGAGAAAAAGGATGTAGGAGAATGAACACAGCAAGAGAATGACAGAAATGGAGGGAAGGCTGGGAACAAGGAACAAATAGAGGGCTTCTCTAAAATGAAATGTATTGTCCTGGGTGGCTTCACGACAAACCATGACCCTGTCACACCTCTCCAACACTATTTTGTTCCCCACTTTTCTCCACCTCCCTTTTCCCCTGTCTCAGTTTTTATGCTGCTACCAAATCCTCCAGGGTGGAGAATAAAGAGCAAGAGAGATCCATCAGCGCTTGCTAAAAAGCCTTGCTGGCTCATAAATAAAGGAGGTGGATGAATTAGGAAGTTAAATCACCTTTGGTTGTTAATGTCACAGCCTACAGACAGACATGAAATACTCCCCGTACTCCTCAGCGTTTGGCTGCTCTGCTCCCTCCCTCAGGCTCTGCCACCACATTACCATATGGTGGGGTGTCACAGCATGAAAGTGTGTGTGTGTGTGTGTGTGTGTGTGTGTGTGTGTGTGTGTGTGTGAAAGGTGCATTACTTCATACTTAGTATTTTGCGCACAAGTCCACATACATTTACTTGTATCGATGATCAGCCTGTTTCCTGCCCTTTATATATTTTATTTAACTCTTTATGTTGTCATGGTAACAATGGTGCTGATGCTTAATTCTACCTACTTTTATTTTGGTGAATCACACTGGAAATTACATCACATATAGTTGACAAAACAAAGTACACCACAGTGTACTTTTAGTAGCTCTTCTGGAGCTTTCAATCACAATACATGATTTTCATCAGCAGAGATATTTTGCTCAGTTGTCATGAAATTGTAAATGTTCAAATGTACATTTTTCTGAGCACTTTAAGGACTTCTTCTTCAACATTGGCTCAAAAGTTGAGCTCTAAAGTTAATTCTTAACTTCAGAAACAGTAGTTGACAAAACAAGAAGAAAAATCTCACTACAAGCTCCATTTAGTTGCTGTTGTGATGTTCACGATTGTATCACACAATCTATTTCAGCTGATCAAATATCAACTTTTTCTTTATTCTCTTCATGGACAACAAGTGTGAAAGTGCTCAGAAAAACTGGGCATCTACAACATCTACAATTCCATGACAACTGGGCAAACTCGATCTGCTTAGGGAGATGGTGTAATGCGATCAAAAACCCCAGAGTGTTTTAAGTGTAATGACACCATAGGTTCGATTTGAAGTCATATCATGATGGTTCATTTTAAGTGTGAAAAAGTTGTCTTCTTGGTACATTTTCAATGGCTGAATGAAGCTGGCCGAAGAAGCCGATAAAAAGCTAAGAGGTCAGGTGAACGTGTCAACAGTCTAACCTTGACGCAGATTGTCTTCCTTGTTAGCCTGGATGAAGCTTTGTCCAACAAACTGTCTCAAACACACACACACACACAGAGTGTGGTGCCCACTAGAGGATAGCACTGAGGAAAGTCTGTCTGTTTTCCATCCCTCCTGTCTTTTCATTGTATTGATTTGGTCTTTTAATGTAGTTTTCCCAGAAACTTCACTCCAAACCTGATCCATAACTATCCTCCCACTGTGACCTTTCAGGCATAAAAATGTAGACAAAACACATTTCATATTGATTTACTAAGGACACATTTTTTCTTCATTACCAAATGCGTCCGTATTTAATGGCTGGTTGACAACAACAGTTACAGAACTTGAAACCAACTCAACTTATTTCTTTCTCTCTCACAGTTCCTACTACAGTGAGAAGCGATACTTTAGCTTTGATGTACAGTAGTGTTTAGTGTAATTAGCACTCCACATGTGTCAGAAGTGTGGAGAGATGTCATTATGGAGGAGAGAGATAACCAAGCCTTCAGCCTGTCATCTTAAAGCCATGGCTAATGCACACAGGAGGATCAAAGCTAACCCCTTCAGTAACATGAGCTATTTCCAGGGTTAGCTTCAATCCTAACCTCACGGTCTGTTAGTGCAGGCTAACATGAAAGCTGTAGCTTGGGACTTAGCAACATTGCTAATGTGTGGGCAGTAGATTAAAGATCTTCCTCCGCAGAACAACATAAGGGTATTTACAGTAGCATGTGATTATACATGAAGGCTAACATGGCCTCTGTTCTGGCATATGTAGTTTCTCAGAGGCTAACAGGCTTATACACAGTGGGCAGAGATGTGTGCAGTCTGTATTTCTTGGTCACTGACCATCATACACATTCGAACTTACAGTAATATCAAACCTGAAAGGTCTTAGTAGACCCAGCTGATGTCTGAAATGGTGCAATCATCTGAATGGATAAAAGTAATAAAACCACAAGAAGGAATTTCCTAAGAAACGTGTTTTGCTAAAACTTTTCAAAGTGAAATCTGTGTTTGTACAGAGTACAAGAGGGAATATTTATCAAACTAATATATTTTAGTTCCGGCTGCTGTGTGTGGAACAAAAAATATTGTTAGAAAACAAAAGTTGCCCTCCTCTGCATCCACCTTATTAAATTTGACCAAATGGTTCGGTGGTTCTCCCCATTTGTTTCCCTGCCATGCTTCTGCTTCTCCGTGGTTATTATGATTCAGCGGATAGATGAGATACAAATGAGATGAATGCTGGCCACCTCTGGCATTACCTGCAGGCAGTGTGCGTTTGTGTGTGTGTGTGTGTGGCTGTGTGGCTGTGTGTGCGTCACATGCCGGTGGGGAACCAGTGAAATGAACTATCTTGCTGGCTGCTTGTGTGTGTGTTGAATGTGTGAATATCAGTCTGAACACATAGACCTTCAATATTGGACTGTTTGCTAAGCTGCAGAGACACGGAGTACAGACAGACTCTTAAGCAAATTACATTAAACAAAGAATAAGAGGCAGTATTATTTTTTCTGCTACTCTTGGGCAATCCAGAAGCCCAAGCCAAAATTTGTTAAATATTGAACTTTGACCTGACAGATGATCAACTGTAGTTTCGATCTAAATACTGTAGCATAGTAAAGATTGTAAAAGGAAAGAGTCAGCCAGTCATTCATCCTAAAGCACAGTGCAGTCCTACAGCCTTCCCCTGAAGTGTGCAGCCTGAGGCAGAAACTCTAAAACTTACATTTAGTAGTTGCTCTGGGCTAGAGTTATTGGCTACAATTCCAGAGGTCAGTCTATATTAAAGGACATTAGAGTACCAAAAACAGAATGGTATGCTTCTCAGTGATCGCAGATGTCCACATTGTGCCTGGACAGAAACACACAGGGGAGTGAGTCTGACACACTGGGGAAGGAGGGAGAAAAGGTCACTCATTCAATATTCAAACCATCTTTTACTCTTACCGGATAATGCAGTGTCTTGCCTATAGGTTCTTTTCTGATGTCCGCTTTGTCACACACAGTGGACCTGATGCAGAGAAAGTCCGTGGCTGCCATTCAATTATTTAAACTATAAACTTTATTTATATTATATCACTTCTCTAAAACACTGCAGCGCTATTTGAATAATTGATATCAAGGAAAGAGTATACATTTGATTACTAATGTATGAGATATTGTCATACCATCTAAATAACTAGCATAGTTTCTGTTTTCCCTTTATGTTCATCTGTTAATTGCCATATATTTTGTGTCTAATTTTGTGGTAAATTAACGGCATTACCTAAATGCTTGATATCTATGTAGCCTGGCGAAATTTAAACCGGCACAGGACACAGAAATATCTTTTTGGGGTCTTTATTCTGAACAGGAAATTGGGTGGTAGTTCAGATAAATAATAAAAGCTTGAAACAAAGTACGCAGAAGTCTCTCTGCTATATGCGCAGTTCTTGTAGATAAACAAAATCAGTACCAGCTGAGGACTCTCCTCTCTACACTGTAACACTCAGAC
>NTHP01000430.1:71913-102318 GCA_003416845.1 Oplegnathus fasciatus | reverse complement strand
ATACTAACATGTGCATCTGTCCCGGAGCACAAACAGAGTGGTGGCGAGACACTACGCCAATTACATCGGGTTCCTCCCACGACTATGCTCCACACACTGTCTGCATATCTGTCAACATCCAACGAATACAAACACATTAGTGTACCACATTTCACGATCTGCAGGTATGCATTACTTTTAAATGTCTACCACTTGATCTTTCATACCAACAGTCACATTTTACAAGATATTTACCTTCAAAACAGCCTATAATACCCGGAAAACAGCGCATGTTTACATTGCGGTAAAGCAAGATGGCTTCCCACTTCCAGGTCTCCCTCTAAGCCGTTCCCCAATATCCTTTGCGCCCACAGGTAGGTACCCAAACTGAAACACTGCCATCTGGTGGCGTTATAATTACAGTCACATTTCCCACCTGGCTACATCTATTTTGTCCTTTTCATTTTGCAAATGTATAAATTAACAAATTAACTGTCCATTAAGTAACGTAAAACTTCAGCCACCAAAAACCTGCATTTGCTGCAGGGTCCATTATGTACACTTGAAAGTGTGAGCGCTGATCTCTGAAGCAGGAGCTTACAGTCCCAGCCTCTCAGAGCTGCTGCTCCCAGCCGGAGGCCCTCTGGCTGCCAGCCGGCTGGAATCCAGTTTCCAACTATTATCCAGCCTTGTTAATAGTACATGAAGTCAGCTGCACAGATGAGTGCACGCACACACACACAAACCCCTAAAACTTTAATTTTTCATGCAGTTCTGTTGAATAACGCATCTCTAGAGGCGTGTCTCTTTCATTGGTCTCGCTTTCTTGCTCCCTAAATTTGAATAATAACTTATATTTTATGTTAATGCATAAAAACAGCAATCTGTATCAGTGTTTTACAAAAAGCTTCAGCATAATATTATCATGACTTTATGATACGTTAATAACAAGCGCTTCACTAAAAATATGCTCTGTGTGGGAAGCACACTCCGTCATAGACATCATATATGGTCAGAACAGCTGATTTCTGTTCTGAAATCATGTCCAGCGGCAACGAGCAAACTTGAAGTAAAATGGTCACACTACAGCAGTCTGATGGCAAGGTAGACCTCCTGGTGGATAGATAAAGCTTTGCTGCTGGTTTCCACACCTGGGGCTGTGGGGCATTACGATGCACTGCTGTGTTCACTTCAAAGGGGGGATCACATACCAACCAAATACAGAGTAGGGACCCATCCTGGATCGACCACAGATCGGGCAGCAATTTTAGATGAGGTGGTTGTGTTGCACATAAAGCAACATTTATACCTGAGCCAAAAAAGGGACAAAAAGAAGGACTAAATGACACCAGTTGTTAAACCTGTAACAGACCTTGCTATAGGCTCTAACTTTATAAAAAGAATGGTTTGATTAACACAACTGTTTTGTTTGTAATACATAGGCTAATCTTTTTACATGCAACACTTGGCATAGATCACTTTGTTAATACTCAACTCACGTCAGTAATTTCCAGTGATGACAGGGAGAGGTTGCTTCTTCTCTGCAAGTGGCCTCAGCTTGTCTCCTTTGCTCTGTTACTGGCGACCTACGTATGTTGATGGAGAGGTACGTTCCCACTTGGTGAAGTGATAACAAGGTTTATACCCACTGCATGTGGATAAGGATGGCCATTGATCATCTCAGCGTGCTTGAATCTAATTGGCACTGTTGCCAAGGATCATTGACTTCAAGGGCTGGGCATACCGTTATAGCTCAGAGGAGTTGGAGGCTTTTACACCGAAGGTCCAGTGATATTATACATTTAAATACGTATGTAGCCATATTTTGGACCAGCATCAACCTACCAAATGGTTGCTATCTCTCTTTGTGTAGGAGAAGCAGTGAAGCTGTGTGTGTATTATGCAGCGAGTGATTGGAGAATTTGGCCACAGAGATATCATCTCCCCTAAATGTATATCTGGATAGATTGAAGGTGAAGATTTAAGTAGTGCAGTAAAGTAGCTGCCTTGACACCTAGCAGTCAAAACAGTCCACGCAGAGCTGACAATGCAAAAATCACTGTACGTAAATGTTGAGAAAACAGTGTCGCAGAGCTCCATCATTTATTTTCAGCTCTACTGACTGTAATTGGTCACAATCAGCAGTGGCATCCTGTAGCCTGGAGGCAGAATGGCCTCACATTCACTCTTCTGTGCCTTCATTAACACCAGAGCACAGTAGAGTCTGTGACTCCATCGGGACATTTTTCGACTATTCTCGAATGGTCACCCTTTGGCATCTGTCCACAGGCCCTCTGGCAACATGTCCATCTGCAGCTTATTAGCATTTCATGATGCACTGCAGAGCGACAAGATTATACATATTAAGGCCAGACCACTGTAAGACAGCACAGAGGAGAGGAGACAAGAGTTACCTTGGACGTCTACTGGATTTGGCTCCGTGGCGTTCCGGTTGCACCATGCCTCCATCACATCTGGGTCGCAGTTTTAATGTCCAGTGGGAGCGTTTCAGAAGTGCCGCATCAAGCAGCAGTTGTTCTTTAGCAGCACTTTCCCCAATACTTTACTTGTTTTGATTATTCTATGCAGCAAGCCGTCTTCATTTTGTATCCATACTTCCTCAGTAATGTATATTGGTAGAAGAAAAAATGTTGGCTTCCTTCTTCTTTACAGACTTCAGAGAAGTAACATAAACAAACAAGAAAACAATTGTTCTGTGTGTAAATATAGCCATTTATATACATTCACAAGTAAACTTTATGCTTCAGAGTCACAAGCAAAAACGGTCCAGTAAAAGTAGACACTGGCTAGAATGGCAGCAGGTCGTCTCCAACAATCGCAAGGGAGCTGGAACGTGACGCAGCAACAGGAGTATTAATTGAATATTAGTGAAGAGTTAAATTTTTAAAGCAAATTGCTTGTTGTGAGTGTGTATGTGAGCATTATGGCCATTTAAAATGTCGGCTCTTAAACACGCACCATTGGTTCTCTGTGTGCTGTGGTGAAAATTTCAACCAAAGGATAAAAAATAAGTCCTTGTCAGACAGCAGCTAATGGGCTGTTTCAGAGGTCAGGGCATGTTTTATTTTTACAAGGGGAAAACGTGTCTCCGCAGAAGAAACTGGGGATTTGAAGAAGACTGAAGGACAGAGGCCACATCAAACATGCCTTTGTTAATAAAAGTTAGACAGAAGAAAGCACAAAATATAGGTATAGAAAGATGGGTATACAAACACAACAGGTCTGCTTTAAGGTGAGCAGCCAAGTCAAGGATTTAAACCGCTGCTTTCTGTTATTTCAGTAAAAGAGCTAATTCAACTTCCAATTAGTGGAATGTCATTGTGCAGATGTGCTGGCCCTGCAAGGTCCTCTAGCTAAATATCAGGCTTTCGTTTGTTAAAAGAACCTCTAAAATACCTGAAGAAGTAAATGTTCTGAACGCCCTGTTCTAATACTTTGTTGAGCTGGGATGTACACAGGGATTTGTACAGCATGTCAAAGCTTGTGTGTGTGTGTTTGTGTATTTTTTTGTGTGAAATCTGTCTGACTTGAGAAAGTGAGTCAGTCCACAGTGCCACAATGGAGCCAAAGTCTGCTCTCTCTCTCTCTCTCTCTGAGCAGCTTATTATATAACAAATCTTCTGAGTTACATCCGTAATATACAGCCATATTTCTTGCACATTAATTCTGTCCTTTTCCCATCATCCCTTGGCTTTGTCTGCTTCTTTTTATTTCCCTATCGTTCCTCTTTTCTGCTCCCTTCTCTCTGTTATCCCACACTCCAGTGCCACTCAATGGCCAAACAGAGTCACACCGGGGGGAATATTTAAAAAAAAATGTTGTTTTTTTCATTCTGAAGTTGTCTTGTTTTATATTTTGCTCTCGTTCCTTCAACTCCCTCATATGCGTCAGAGGAATTTATGAGTGTATCCAACCCAAACCTAAACCTCATTTTTAAACAACACAGAGACTTCCTTCATTGAGATGGGTTTTTAAAGTCTCCTTTATTTAATCTCCTCCTAAAACATCCTTTGATAGCAAACAATTAAAGGCGATTAAAGAACCATTCAGTGCAGACAATTACTGTCCTTTCAACAACAGACATGCTGCACAAACAACAATAGGCGGCTTAGATAGCACTGAGGATCATCTCCCTGTCTGACCCAGAAAGAGAAAGAATTTGTGTTACGGTCTCTAGGATCATTCAAAGGCCATAAATATTCAGCACCTGTGTACTTCTATGTCGCCATGACATAGAGGTTCACAGGTGCAGCTCCCAAGGCAATCTTGTGCACAATAGTCACATTTGAAATCAACAGAAAGAGTCATAAAACGTGGGTATGTTGAGGACAGAACTGGCTGCAGCATACTTGATTAGCTTGGGGGAAGTTGTGTGGAAAAATGACATCCACACAAAGTCATGTGATCCTACTTATAATCAGGCTAATAATGCATAATATCACAGATGTGTCATGATTGAATGATGAAATGGATGAATGGACAGCTGATTTCATCCATTTTTAGGAGGAAAAAAATGTAATTGAAAGAAAGACACAAGGAAATTCAGAAGAACAAAGTGAAAGACAACAAGACAGCGGAGGTGTGAGCCAAAACAGTGAAGGAAAGAAGCACTTGGTTATGACCAATGTTTCCGAAAAGGTTAGGGCTACAACAAATTGAAGCTAGAATGAGATATGAGGAGGGAAAGAGAGGTGGAGAAGAGAGATGACTGTGAACAGATAACAAGAACAAGAAAGAAACAAGAAAGGGAAAGGGGAAAGAAGGGTAACCGCAATAAAAAGTGTACAGCCATGCTGGCAGCTCTGTGAGGCTGTACATGCTCATAGTGACAATGTTAGAAGGTATGATGTTGACTTTTTTCACCATCTTAGCTTAGCGTGTTAGCATGCTAACATTTACTAATTAGCACTAAACACAAAGCACAGCTGAGGCTGATAACAGTGCCATTAGTTTTGCAGATATTTTGGACAGTATTGTATTGGATGAACTGAACGTTTGACCCGATCCTGAGGGGGACATGAATTTGCGTGCTAACTTTCATGGCAATTCATTCAAGAGTTTTAGAGATATTTTACTAAAACTCCAAAAATGTCAACCTCATGGTGACAGTAGAAAAAATAGTCAGGGGATCACCAAAGTCGGTATGCTTTTTACTTTATCCTTATTGTTTCATCTTATTCCTTCCAATAGTTGTCAAGATAAACCTTCTGCACTCTATTCTGCCCCCCCCCATTCATTTCTGCTTACACGCATCTACAAAGTGTTTACTCTGTGGATCAGAAACATGAGGAGATATCGTGACTGAATATCTGGCTGATTCAACATTAATGTCGTGTAAACAGTGTCTAATCTGGTCAGACTTCATTTTCATAACAAAGAGGCACCAGCTGTGCTTAAAACCCATCCCATCAGTCCTCTAATGGACATTAGCATCTACACACGGTGCTTTGATCTACATACTAATCATGATTAACTGATGATTAACTAGCTTTGAAATCATCTTCTGCCCTTTTACAGCGTGAAGGCGAATGTGTGTGGGTTTATAGTGGAAATAAACGAACAATGGTTCAAAGTCGAAGCGTCTTTGATCTCAGTCGGCTAGGACACCAGCCGGCTGGGTCTCTCAAATTAAACTCCTTATTAAACTCTTCATAGTTCAGAAAACTTGGTGTGTACTTTATACTTTTAATCATTCCTCTTGTACTTTTTCTTTCTTTTTGACTTTTTGTCATTTTGTCTCTATACGGGCTTCATTGTGTTTTCAATTCAGGCAGTCAAATATGAGAATCTACCTGAACTACTAAAGAGAAGTTTGCTGCATTTCAAAATAAATGTTCTGTTATACTGCTTGCATGCAAACTCTATAATTAAACTGGGTATAAACAAATGCATTAGCTTAATGACCTTTGTGTGACCAAAAGACTGCAACAATAATGACAAACCTTTGCCACATGTAACTGACAAAAATAATAATACCAAAATTATTCAATAGAGGTTATGTACATGATGTCAGCCCCGACAAAGAAGGCGCCACCGTCACTAACATACACACAAACCAAACCACACACAGCAAACACAGATCTGTCGGCATCTGCCATCATGTCACATGGGGAATAACATGGCTACACTACTAGTTTAAGCAAATTCTATGTAATGAAGGACAGAAAACTTGTACTTTCTGCCGTGTAGTTGTCAATGATATTGTAAAAGTTTGTCTAAAGACAAAATAATAATTGACTGGTACAGTATATGAACTGACTGGTATTAGGAAAATTAAGTTTTGTAATTGACTGCCCACAAGCAGTTTTTTTTTTAATTAAGTTTTTCTGTCTGGTTCCAGTCATGTATTTGCCCTGGGGGGTATTTGCTCTATCTTTACTTGAGTAGATTTAGACATAGAAAATAAAGGCAATGGGCAAAGGTATGTTAAAAGCATCTCAAGCAAATAAAGGAACGAAAATACATTTAAGAAGGGAAAAGCAAGAAAGTTTCAGGAACAGAGAAGCTTTTCTGATGTATGTAAGACATTTTGCTTATTACACATCAGAATCCATAAAATTGTTCTGTTATTTAGGAATAAAAATGGCTGCCACCCACACGCTGTGCCCTGTAGTTTCACTTATCATTACTAAACCTGCAATCACCAGTAATAACAAGTCTCACGCAGACCTCTTTGTATAACCTGACCTCAGCCGTCCTGACAAAGAAGCTGACTAACCGTCCAAGCAGAGAAAGAGGTGAGAGGTGAAATGGTACAGGTGCATCTCTCTTCACCCCAACCTGTGCCTCTCTGCTCTCTTCCATTCCTCGTGGCAACATTAAAGCCATTATCCAATTAAGTGGGAGTCATTTCTAGATGTTGCTGATGCTCCTGGACATCAAATGTCACTGAGCAGCAACAGCTCATGCAAAGAAAGGAGCTAATGGAAACGGCCTGTTTTTCTTATAGTACGCCATTATTCTTCCTCTTCTTCCTCTTAGTGCTAGCATAAGTACAAGGCAGAGTATGCCTTTACAAATTCTCTTTAATTCATAATACACTGTATCTGAGTGCTGTTGTCTTTGATTACTCTATCTTGAGAGTAAATGCTGTCCACAGAACGTTTTTTTGTTGCACGCTTTGCTGCAGTTCAGTAGGTATGTTTAAGTAATTAATGCGTTTGAATTAATTCAATTCCCCATTACCTCTGACATTTATCTAACAAATTACTTGTGTTATAACTCTATCTTCTCAAGAGTATCACTCGTCGAGGCTTTGAGCCATGCAATTGTTTAATCTCATTTAATTTGAGCTGTAATTAACACAACAATGATGGAGGGCCCTGTAGTGGTATCACACACAGAGTACTGTACATTTCAACTCACTTCATAATCGACAACTTTACATAGATTTCATGCAGCAAGCTTTGGCATTTATTTAAAGTTTCAGTGATAGTAAGAAAATATTTGATCTACTGTAGCCTCTTTAGGAAAGAGAGCGATATTTTATAATTTCTTTATACTGTCGACAAATCCCATGAAAAGACCAAAACCAAGAGCAGTTTATTTGCTAACAGCTCTTTATATGCATGCAAAGTTGTTCACTGAATTTTATTTTAGTTGACATTAAGTTAAATAATGTGGTATCTCCCCTTCCTCTTCTCCACTGCCACTTAGATAAAGCAACTCCGTACTAAACCTCTCAGCCACCATTAACTCTCGCCATCTAACTCTGTTAGGTGGTCTGTCCCTTAGAATGAGTTTGGCTTCACGGCGGCATCCCCTGCGCTGCTCTCAACTGTGACACAGAGACACACTTTCATGTGTGGGGCTGTCATGGATATCCTGTGCAAGGAAATCCCAACACTTCTGCGCACACACCTCTGAACGCCCTTCTGCTCTGTTGGGTTTACAAGTTCCAAGATGAACAGGAAGGAGGAAGACAAGGGGAAAGTCATACCTCTGTTTTATGTATCGGTGCAGCATGCATGTCTAATCGATCGTGGCAATGATTGTAGCTCGGTTGGTGAGTTTGATACATGTAAAGAACCAAGGAGGCTCATGGCACACTGCCTGGGATGTGAATGCTGTAGATTTTACAGAAATTTTATAGATTTACAGATTATAGGTTGTATAACTGTGGAAACTCCACCTGTTCACTTCAGGAGTTGATGTGATGACTCTTATTCCAGTGCATTACACCCACTATTGAAAAGATCTCAATGGACCAATCAGGACTCTCTGCTTCTGCTGACCCTGACAAATGCCCTTTCCTCATAGTATAAAACAGATTTTTTTCTTGCAGCTTATTAATGAATGTAACATGGCACTTTCAACATAAAAAAACAAACAACAAAAAAAGTGTCTATTTAAAATAACTGGGGCTGCCTGTGTCCCATCCTTTATACGTTCCCTCTCATTTTGTTTCTCTTCTCCTCTTTCTCTGGTTGCAACCTTCAGTTTTAAAGAATGTAAAACCTACACAGGTGTCAAATTATAGGAAAAACCAACATAAAGTGTCACCACCACGTGCCACCAGAACAGCTTCAATGCGCCTTGGCATTGATTCTACAAGCCTCTGAACTCTACTGGAGGGATGAACACCATTCTTCCAAAAGATATTCCCTCATTTGGTGTTTTGATGATGGTGGTGGAGAGTCCAAAATCTCCCATAGGTGTTCAACTGGGTTGAGATCTGGTGACTGCGAAGGCCACAGCATATGATTCANCATTCAGTGACCCCTCATGCCCTGTGGATGGGGGCATTGTCATCCTGGAAGAGACCACTCCCGTCAGGATAGAAATGTTTCATCATAGGATAAAGGTGATCACTCACAACAACTTTGTATTGATTTGCAGTGACCCTTCTCTCTAAGGGGACAAGTGGACCCAAACCATGCCAGCAAAATGCCCCCCACAGCATAACAGAGCCACCGGATCTCCTCACTGTAGGGGTCAAAGATTGACGTTTTTCCTTTAATTTGTCACCCATCTGTATATTGAAGTGTAGAACTGTGTAGAGGCAATTAACAGTGTAAATACAGTATAGTGCAGTGCAGCATCAAAACATAACTAAGAGATAAGAATGCTTTCAGTGGACCATTTATTTGTTTAGTTAAGTTCAATATGACTGTCTTTTACAAATATACACACGTAAATAAACATATTTAAGTGATGAATGTAGTTTTTGGTGAGAGGGATTATAATAATAGCTAATCCACTTCACATCACTTAGAAAACTATTATTGGGACTATAATGAGACATTTGATGAGCCATAGCATAAGCCTTTTTCATGGAAACACAGGTGTAAATAATAAAATGAATGATGGCAGAATTCCATTTAGGTGCTTCACTTTCAGGCTCCTCATATCAGTGTCACACTGCTGTGGTTTACTAGGACACTTGAACAGAACAGAGCTATCATTAATGTTATTAGTAATATCTGTGCTTAACATACAGCTATAACAAATATCTGCTGCGAAAACAAGGCCTGTTTTGGTACACTGTAAAGTGTTATTCTTTCAACATAAATGCCTTCCTTTTCTTTGACATTAAGCTGTTCAAGCTAGTTAAAATCAGTGGAGATGTTGGATATTTTAAATGTGAATAAAAATTGTTTTCTTTGATTTGGCAAGAAGTGGAGCTTGTGCTGTTTACTAAAATAAAGCAGTATCCATTAAATTTGGGTGTAATTACCCTGAACAGCGGACTTTGGTTGACGTGAAGCATCTGTATTTGTTTGCTTTTTCAGGCATTTATGTATTATTAAGCACCTAGCTGTATTTAAAAAGCCAGCTCAGATAAACTGAACTGCCAAGGATAAGGAACGATGGAGGGAGCTCATTGTGGCTCACAGGAGATAGAAAGGAATAAGAAAATGAGTAAGAGACTTTCTCAGTTACAATTTCAACTTGGATATTTTGATGTAAACGCCTTAATTTGTAAACTGATAATTACTGATACTCCTACAGTATATGACACGAGCGCAGCATTAGTGCTCCAGTCTATTTTAATCCTGTGTGTGCATCTGATGGCCACACATCCAAGGTGAGATGTCTGTTTCAGTTTATAGTATCTTCCTCTGAAATCTCACAGTCTTTTTACTTTTCTCTGGCTCGGACTCTTGTGTGTTGCCCTCTTATTCTATTTCTTGCATAGTAATGAAGGTTGTGTCTGTTTAACTTTCTTTTTATGTAAACTTCAGTTAATCTGCCCTTTAAGTGTCATCTTACCCAAACTAACTTTTCCTTCCCGTCCTTCCCTTTTATTGCATTTCCCCTTGTCTCACCTCTTTTATCGCCTTATCTTCTCTGTCTTCTTTCCTCTTCTCTCCTTCCTTCCCATCTTGTTTTATCTATTATCTCTTGACTCCTGTCCTTCTCCACTATGCTGACTTGAGTGCCCGACTACCAGCCAGCAGTTCTTTTTCTTTGTATGTACCATACATCCACTCATCTTCACACACACACATACGTATATACGCACACACATATACATACAAGATCCTATTAATATGACAATGCCCTCATCACTAAAGAGACTGCAGCCCACTAAGTGTGGCACTTTACTCCTCGGCCCTCTTAAATCATCTTCTCTCCTCGGCTCTCATCTGTTCATCCTCCAGTTAAGTGGAGCAGCTCCAGATTGAACCCCTCAGCAACTGTCATCTCTCGCTCGCTCTACCTTCAATTTTCTGTTCATGCAGCATTAAAACACTGTATCAAAACCATATTAAACCACAGAGAAAGACCCACAGCTACTCCAGAAAACTGTATGTCATTTGGAGGGATTTGGGTAACTGGTAAAGTGATGAATCCCCCTGTTTTATGCTAAAATACGGCTCACTTGCTGCTGTCTGTATGTTGTTATTACATATTTAGCTCTCCTCTCTTAGTTTGTTTTCCACTGTTCATCCTCCAGTAATAGTAAATAAAACTGTTGCACACTGAACCTCTCCATCACTTCTCACTCATTTTCCACTATGACATAAATTGTTGTAGGAGCAGGGTTTCATTAAAGCCATGTTAACCCCCAGAGAGAGGAAGCAAGCACTGTGCCAGTGACTCAAAGAGGTCATCCATCTCCTGGGTTTTTTCTCATTCTCTCTCTCCCTCCCTCCTCAGACAGATAATTCAATATGTTCAGCACAGGACAGAGAGCTGTTCCTTTGCATAATTTTATTAAGCAACATTAGCAGCGCTATCAGAGAGGTGACAGGAAGGAAATGGATTTGAATTAGAACGTGATAAAAGAAGGCATCAGCGGGAGAAAGGTGAGACTGTGTGTGCAACGTGGTGTCACACTAACAACACTTGTCCTCAGCCTCTCAAAGGCAGGATTTACATAACCTACTTAAGTTCCCATTATTTCTCTTGGGGGGGACCTTGTGATTGGATTTTTTTTTCCAAACCAAACAATTTCTTTCCCATTCAGAGAGGAATGATGCTATACTTCTGAAGTATTTGCTTTGTCTCACATACAAGGAAATTGGTTCTGTTTATTGTGTTTCTTTGCACATGTGCATATCTACTGTATGTGTGCAGATTTTAGTCTGTACTCATATCAGTTTAATCTTGAGGGATCTGTCACAGTACCAATCCAGCAGCAGGGACATGTAAGGGCCTTGCCGTGCTGATCCCTTGCTATAAAAAAACTGGCAATTTGAACATGAAATGCTGTCTCTAATAGGGAAGGAGCTAGTGTAGAAGGAGGAGAAGCACCAACTAGATACCCGGACTGACCTCTACACACAGCACCGGCTCTGTAACCCAACTCCTGGATAGGGCCGGTAAGCTCTACTTTTCCAGAGTTGCCCAAGGTTGCACCAGGTGAGTGCGAGGATATTCACAAGCCCTGAAGCCCACTGCCTTTTGCTGATTATGTAGTTCTTTTAGCATAATTAGTTTGTAATCTCCAGTGTACTGGGGTGGTTTTCAGCCAATTGTAAAACAGTTGGGATGAGAGTCAGCACCTCGAAGTGTAAGGCCACGGTTATGTGCTGGAAAATGGAGGATTGCCTCCTTTGGTTCGGGAGTAAGTTGCTGCCCCAATTGAAAGAGCTCAATGTTCAAGTACCTCTGGGTCCTGTTTATGAGTGAGGGTAAGATGGAGCATGAGATTGACAGATTGATTGGTTGTGAATATTGGGGTCAGCCTGAAGGCGAAGTTATCGATTTACCAATTGACCGATACATCGAAGAATGAGACCCTTGTACAAGCAAACTGAAATTACCTTTCTCTGCAGGTGGCTCACCCATATCGGACGTTCAGATCATTGAAACAATGCAAGAGGTGGCATTGATGGGGGCGTGTTGCATCATGTGCTGGTGAGACATGAAATACAATCCAGGAAGTCCAGTTTGAATAACAGATCCAGGAATTCAAAAGTCTATCAGATGTCAAAACACTGCATGAGTACTGAGTATGTATTTGATTGGCCACAGCACCTGCAGTTTTTGTCCTCTGTATTGGCACCTCCGCTGCATTGCCAGACTGGCCTCATTCAAGTGAATGACGGGGCTACGGTTTCTCACGCAGGGCTAGAGTCGCAGCCTTAGTGACAAGGTGAGGAGCACGGCTATCTGAAAGGGTGGTGGCGAGAGGAAGTGGCTGGGGAGACGGACGTCCGCTTAACAGGCTAAGCAAAGCAGCCCAGCTGCTGCTTCACACACTGTGAGCTGCAGAGAGACTGAAGCAGCTGATGTAGTGCAGAGCGGGTCAATCAGAGTTATGATGAGAAGGTTTATTCCCGGGTGAGTCGTCGCTCTGAGCGATGCACTGATTGTCAAATGATCGCTCCCACAGCATCCACTGCAGCTTACTTTGATGTTTGAGGGCAGTGGTGTTGTGACAGCACATGCTGACTTCACATCTGTCCCGTTCCTCGTACAAGGATAACTGAGTTACTGTTGAGTTTGTTGACAGTTTGGAATACGCCGAGGACTTTCTGCTCCCTGAAGCAAGTTTAGGTCTATCTTGTCTATCCAGAGCAGCAGCTCAAATCTTTAAAGTCATAGGTATAGTCAACATTTTCAGATATAGCTGCCCCCTTCATTTCACTTTCAAGTATTATTGGACCATTAACTTAGAGGTTAATTATTTCTTGATTTCTTGTTGGTAAAGATTTGTCATTTAAACACCATTTATGTGTATATGACATGCCTACACAATATACTGATATCATAAGAAGGTAGATTTATAGTATTCAAATTACTTACAGTAATTCAGTTTATTATAAATTTGTTGAAATATGTAAACCTTTTTATAGATAAGATACATTATACATAAGTTATTAACTGTTGAGCTGCAGTAAAACTAGCGCTGTCTCTTAAAGCCATTGTGCAATGCATGGTTTTGACGGATGTTACCTTTTATAGCAACTCAGTTCACCAGCCAGTTAGTTGGATGAAAATTATAAGATCATTTGAGCTGACTAACATGTTATTAGCTTAATTAATTAAACCCTGTAAGAGAACCAGGACCTTTCCTCAGCTTCCTCCCACCTCATCCTTTTTAATTCTGCTCCATCCCTGCCTCTGTCCCGTTCTCTGGCAGCTTCAGGCAGCAGTGATGGAGTGAGTGTGTTTGTCTTATTGTTTGTCATGAAAATAGGATTTCAGCAGATGGATGGAGAGATTCTGGAGGAGAAATGTAATCTAAAGGGACCAGCACAGAATGGATGGACTGCTATGGTTGCAGACTTAGTACATCCCAGATGGGGGAGTTTCATACTGTGGGATAATAAACAGGCCTAGCATCTCCTAAAACATTCAAGGAGGTCAAGCACAAATCAAAAACATACATGACGCATTCATTCTTCTGGTTGCGAAGTTTCTCATTTTTCAAGTTACTATGAAATCAGAATTGGACAACATATACATCAGAGTTGTATTGTTAAGTTAAGTTGAAACTAAAATCCACAGTCCTCCCATCAGTGATCTTTGTTTTACAAACAGGACTGCAACCTGATGATTGTGATGTGTACTGTACATGCATTTCTGTGTCTGTGCTTTTGTGTCAATCCCACTGTGGCAAGTGTAAAAGGAAATGAGAAGAGAATGAAAATAAATATGCAGAAGGCAGCATTGAACACGAGCGACTGAAAATCACTCTTGTGTAGAAAACTGCTGACAGAATAAACCTGTGGAGACAAAGAAAATGCTCTCTAGTGTGGCATTTAGAATAAAAAGCACTCGTTCTTTCCACCATTAGATCTACACACAAATATGCAAGATGTTTATAGAAAATTGTTTTTTTCTAAACTTTTCTGTTTGTATTGGAACATGAACAACAACTGTCTGCACTGTGTATCTTCCAGAAACATTTTAATATTCATTTCGATATTCATTTAATTTGACACATTTGAAACAGAATGACATTGACTGCTAATTACTGGGAGCTTTCTGGTTATCAGACTTTGTGCTTTTAGTAAAGGAATATTCTGCTTTTACAACCACAGTTTTATTTTCATCGTTTTGGCCCCCCCCCTATATGATGGCCCTGGAAAGCAGGTGTTTCACCGTGCAGTCCATTATAAAAGAATGGCAGGGCTTCTGTGTTTCCACATCTCAGAAGCATTGGCAAGTGAAATGTTATCCTGCTGGGAGAACTAATCCTCCCTTAATAAACACATACATGAACATTAAATCTTAGTTAAATCTGCGATATGTTAACCGGTCAGCTGGTTGCCAAGCAGCTTATGAATGAGCAACTGATGGTGAAGCATGAATGAAGAGGCTGAATCATTTTGAATCATTTGCTGTGTCCCAAACCCATATTGCGCACACATCCCCAGATTATAGAGTGAAGTTAGTAAGTAAAACATTACCATAGCTAACAAGAATGATTTCCAAAACTACAAAAAAATATAAGACCTAGGTTGGAATAAGGCTGAATGATGGAGGGAACAGAGAGTGATCAGAGAAGTCTTTTACCATCCCGTCTGCTGCCTAATTAATTCGTCTCCATATTTGATCAGTGGAAACTATAATTATGTGTTTGGTTTGCTCAGAGCTCGGCTGTGGGAGTTAAGGAAGTGGATGAGTGTGTGTGAAGTGAGAGAAGATCTATTTCCAGGTCTTGGACTGTGTAAGCAGCATTACATTCACTTTCCAGTGTTTGGCTCACTGCTTTTACTCTTATCTCTGTGCTTTTTTGTCATGTCTCTCTTGAAAATCACAGTAAGTACTTAAGGTATTAATTCCACAAGTAAAAGGCAGTCGGTGAGTTGATTTTAGACAGGTGAGCTCGATGAGCAGAACTAAACTCATTTAGTCAAAAGTCTGCTCCTCTTCTTCCTCACATCAGTCTCTAATCTTTCCTTTCTTGGCAGCTGTCTTTAATGTCCAGGCTTTAGTCTCAGGATTCTCCCTAATTAGTTTTAGCATCCATTCACTCTCTCCTCCCTCATTCTCTGAATGATGGACTAAACTTTACAGACACAGAGTTTCATTTCTCACATTTTTTTCTCTAATCCACTCTGACATTTAATTGCTCTCCCTCTGTCACCAGCCCGTCTGTGTTTTTGTCATTTTTCTCCATCACGCTATAATGAGATTGATAGGAAGATAAAAACAAGGTGAGGCCCTCCCATTCCTCCCTCTGCTGACTGTTTCTACTTTGATATTACACCATCTGGAATGAATGGCAGCCAGGCAAATAAGGCCAGCAATGCAGAGGAATGTTCACTCACTCACTTTTTCAGTCCAGACAACTTCCTTCAGTTTTTCTTATCTATTTTCTGCCTTCCCCTGCCCATATGGGGACAGAGTGGAGCATGCTGGGATAACAGCGCAGTAGTTAAACTCTCTCAGACCTTTGCACCTGTCAGCTCAGCGCGATGGGACCTGCTCTGTAGTTATAGTAGGCGGAGGGAGACAGGCAGCCTTGTTATGAAGCCATGCCCTCCACGCCAGCAAATCTCTCCACACATGAGGGATATCTCAGTGCTTTACAGGAAAGAAGGTATTTTGGGGTTTCCGTCTTCACAGATTTTTCCAGAGATTTATTTTGCAGTTTTTCCCAGAAGGTCATGCCTTGAAACCTGTGAGCTTTCATCCAGAAGCTCACAGTTTTATCTGCAAAGTGGAAATCTTACAGACTCACTGGCCAGGTATTTTATTGCTCTTAGACCATTAATATGATCTATTAGTCTCCTGCACTGGACACACAAATATATTACTTTAGACTAATCTGTTTTTTCACATTTGTATTAGCTATCCTCTCTGCTTATTTACCAAATGATACTTGTGTTCTCCTCTCTAAAAAGCAATAATTCAGTGTTTCAGCATGCAGTGTAATTGCAGCAGTAAAAATGTGTAAGTGTGGTTCAATCCTCCAAATAGTCACTGAGGTTGATATGAACTCATTAGGCCATGAAAGTCTCTTTCCGTTTTTAAAGTTAATTAGATGTTCAAAATGGAGCTGCAAAGGTGAATGGGTTTGGATCCTTTAACTCTGCTTCTTCATCAGCTCCCAGCAGCCAAAGGAAACTAGACATTCACAAAGCAAAGTCAGCCAGTGAATGGGCTAAATCCCCTGACTAAATTAAATTTGTCCTTGCAACATTGTCTGACAGCCACACAGAGCTCACAGGAGGATGGATTATGTTCCTGCTCTCCACTCCTTTTCCTCCATTCTGTCTGCTCTCTTATAATAGAGTGACTTTGAACCCGTGTAATTAAACATTCGTCTCAACTGCTGCAGAGACATGCCCATCACCGTGCACACACACACACACACACACACACAAATTCTCTCATCATTAAGTTGTAACAAATAATTGCTCAAATTAACTTTATACTGTTTTTACTTTTGAAGAGGCCACACTTCTTAAAAGAGTACTTGACCAAAAAAAAAAGTTTTTTATACCAGTTACTAAATTGCCAAAGCCAGGAGTGTTGATGCTACAAATCAACTTGTTTCCAAATGAACGACTTTGTCTGAATGTGTCAGTGGTTACTACCATGGTGGTGACAAGTTTGGATTTTGGCATATGCTGAATGTACAAGTTGATCATGCTACACTACAGAAGTAGTTTAAACAACTTCCAGGTCCCTCCCCCTCTGTCACTGCTGCACTCCAGCTCGCCTCCACAGTCCCTCCCTGCAGTCGCTCGGTCTAATTCTTTGTTTTCAGCTTGCTTTTCTTCATTGGTCTTCTTCTGTGTACTTGTCTTTTTCATGTCTGATACTCCTCCTTGCTCTGATTGGTTGTTTTGATTCGGGCACGGTGGATTCTTGCAAATGGCTTTAGGGGCAGTAGGTGAAGCTAGAGGAGCCTGATTTTTTCACAGATTATCTGTCTCATGTACTACTGTCAGGACATAGTGACAGTTCTAGCAAATATGACTAAAAGTTATTTTTATGCAGGTTACCTACTTCTGCTTTAAAGCAAAGAGTCTAGCAAGAGGATATACACAGTGAAGGATGGAAGTAAAAAAAAAGTTAAGTGCGGCATACCAACTAAACGTAATAAATGATTAAGGGAGGCTTTCTTTAAGAGTTCTTCCAGCATATGTCCCAGCAGCCCAAAAACAGGGCACAAACAATAAACTGCTCATGCTCACTAAACAATAGATGCACTTCACGGGCTGGCTCCTAGTTCTATTGCTGAATTGCGGCTCCCCTATGAGCCAGAGTGCAGCTTCAGATCCTCAGGAAGGCCTCTGCTGGCTGCTTCCAGCTCAAGACTAAATTTGCAGTCAGGGCCCCTCAGCTCTGGAACTCCCTGCCTGAAGATCTGAAGCTTACAAAATCAATAACGCCTTTTATGTCACTTCTTAAAACTAAAATAGCCTTTTATTAATGTTAGCACATGTTAGCTAAGTTTTTGTGTCTTATTTGTTTATTTTACTGTTTTTATTCTATTTCACCATGACAATGTTTTGATCAAAAATGGTCTTCCTCATACGGAGTAAGTGAGTGTTCCCCTGAAGAAACAGTTTGTGGTCAAAATGCCGTCATGTCCATGTAAAATAAAAGAAGTAGGAAGGAGGTAGCAGTGTGCAGGTATTATTTTTGTCCCTTTATGCAGATTATTGTTACGCAGCAAGAAAATGTATGGATGTGCATGTGCCTCCTGATAGCTGGTTTGTAACTGAACCCTAATACTTGTCCAGCATAGAAAACATGTTGGTGAGAACATTTTATAGGTGACTGCATCCAAATGTGGGTTTTTTTTGTTTGTTTTTTGTTTTTTATTCACTTAACAACTGAAGGTGAGAGAGTTGGGACGAGAGAAGCGAAGACACAAGAGGAAATTCCACTAAATGAAGATTTCGAGAAACAGACTATGTTGCCACTCAGAAAGATGTATGTGACAGTGTTGATCCTCTGCGTTCCCATGACGATAGCTGTCACATCCTCATCCTTCACGTCAAGGTGTCAGAAACCCCAGGCCACACTGGTAATCTGTCTCGTAACAATGCAGCAGCATCAGGACCTGCCTGAATCATACAAGTGAGTTATTACAAACACATGACCTCTGTTTGCACTGCGAGGTCGTGTCTGATCCCCACAAAGGCTCTTTGTCGCTGAATAACATCAGTTTTCCTCCTTTCCCTATAATTTCTTCCTTTAACCAGAGGAAACTATCCTGATTTTGCATCACATTGAAGTTCAGTGTTACTATAAATGTTGCCTCTGTTGTAACACCTCAACAGTTGATTCACCAACTTCATGTAGTTGCATTAATGAATCCACAGAGAGTAAATTAGGTAAAGGGTGTTGCAGCAGAAGGCTGCCTGGGCCTGTTACATTGTTTAAAAGTGTCTTTTCACTCCTCTCTCCTCCTTTTCTGTCTTTCATCCAGCCACAGCACAGTAATGATGTCACCAATTTTATAAGCACAGATTTGAGATTTGAGATGGAGTTGATTAAAAAAAGCTATAAGGGAACTTGAGTGGTGAAAATGTGTTTTTAAAATAGCTAAAATTATGCTGCAGTCGGAGGAACGGGGTTGTGGAGGCAGAGAAGAGTAAATGAATCGAATTGAATGAGAAGATGTATTAGAGAGGAAAGTGTCCCTCTGTCTTTTGCTGATGTTTGTACACACTGTATGTGCTGTATGATTGTGTATCTACCACTTTCCTGGAAGGAGGCAGTCGATGAAACAAGGCATGTGTGTGCAGGTCTGCGTGTGTTTGGAAAAACACACTGGCCACTGGGTTTTGTCCGTTCTGTGCCCTGGGAGTCTCTATCGATCTGAGACAACAGACATGAAAGACATGGGGAGGTAGGGAGTGGGGGAGACAGGTGGAAGGAGAGAGACAGGAAGCAGACAAAGAAAAGAAGGTAATTTCCAGCCATAAACCAGTTTCTCATATCTGACCTGCAGCTGATCGATAGCTTCTCCTGTGAGAAGCACACTGACTGTCTGGCTGGCTTCTTACTATCACTTCCTCCAGGGTACTATAGAGGCATATTCCCCCAAAACAAATTATATGCGTTGATTGTAGCTGAGACTTGAAGTTTTGGCCTTAAAAATACAATTCATAGTCAGCCTGAAGCCACCCTAAAGAATTCAAATATTAGCCCTCACTTATTAACTGGACAAGTCTGCATTGCCCTGAGCTATAAGCTAGCAGCAAGGCTTAAGGGTTGCAATGCTGCTCAGTCAGTCAATTATAAGAGCAAATCTTAATGCATTTGGTGAATGACTTTTCCTGTTGCACGACCATCAGACCAAATTTCTCATGTTCACAAAAAATATCAGAATTTAACTTTAGCATATTCTTGCTCCCTGGAGGATGAACCTTTTACATTTTGAACACATTATTAACTTGCACCACTGTTGGGCCAAAATCTCAGCTTTTCTCACAAGATATTTCATGATTCAATATAAAAGTAAATTGGCACAGAATTTGCAGTATATTTGTGCTTAGAGGTTACAGTAAGATAAACCCCACTTACACAGTTTAAAGTCTCCATACTCTTTCCTCCAGTGCCAACAACACTCCGGGTAGGACTCTTAGAATAGCAAAATCAACACCTTGTTGTTTTCTTCATTCAACAATGTGTCATGAACATTGCAGTTCATAGGGGCTGCTAGCAAGGCTTTGGGCTTGTTGAAGACAACTCATAACCAAACAGAACAACCACAACCTCTGTATTTATGTTTCAGACCAAATCCATCTGTGGTAACGCAATAACCCTTGTGTATTTTCTGACCAGTGTAACTTCACAGTTCATTTGTGGTTGTGTGTTATAGGGATGTGGTGGGACTCCCGCTAACTTCATGCATCAAGTATGAATCCGGATTAACGTATCAGTGCGAGTCACAGTTCCTTCACTATTAGATGTATCTTCTAGTAATAGTTTGCGTCTTCTTCTGGCTCTATGTGTTGTAGTGAACAATACCTAGAAACTGATAAGATGCCAACCTGGCACCTATAGGTTTGTTTTTCTTTTACTTCATTTGCTCTCTGTTTTTTTCCTTGTCTCCACTTCCTTCTCTGGAAAATAATATGTTTTTTGTACAACAGGGTGAGGAAGTTATCAGGGTGGAGAGGAAGCTGTTTTTACAGGTAACAGAGGGCAATTTTTACATTCTGCTGTTGGCAGGGCCGAGGGTGAGGTTCACATAGAGAATTGAAGAAAAAGAACAAAGGCAAGTAAAATCTAACAATAACATTCCTCTTCTCTATCTATCCAGGAGATGACCTATTGATTTCTCAGTTTCTCCAGTCCAAGCATCAATGTGTCTGTTTGTATCTGCGTAATCTAATGTCTTTGTGGGTAATCCCTTTTGCTGAAAGCTTCTGTGTGTGTGTGTTTGTGTATAAGTGTGTAGAAAATGTATTTCTCAGTGTGCGATAAGAGGCTGGGGACAGTCCAGCTCAGTGCCTGAGGTTGAGTTTATCACTTCCTCTAAATCTGAATAACACACAGGAGATTAGAAGCACACAACATATCCTGACTGAGGTGTACCCTGTTCACCTCTTCTCTCTCATTTTCTCTTTAAGTCCTGTAACATTGTAAATATTTGAGTGTCTATTCAGGGATCTTTTAACTTTAGATTTAGGTTTATATGTGTTGTCTTTTTCAAACTCCATAATGGTTGTTTTCTGCTGGTTTTCCAGTGGCAGCAGCAATGTCACTTATTAGGTTCCACTTTAAAACCAGCTCTGCCATCCACCTCCACTGCCTTAAGAAAGACCTTGATTCGATGTCAGACATTTATTGGTATTTTTTCTCAACTCTCTAGCTAACATCATTCATACAGGGTCAGACTTTAAAATTGCCTTGGGATTCAGAAAAAGTATAAGAAGGAAATATGCAAAGTTACACATTATAATAAGAAAAGACACAAAACGCAATATGTTGACCTGCCTGCCACTGTTAGTTTCTGATACTAAAACAACAAAACATTATTAATCTTACAGTTTATTTTGTTGTGATTTATATTCAGAATTAATACTTAGACCACAGGGCAGTTTTGCCTTGTATGCCAGACAGCCGAACCAGTCCTGCAGTCCTTCCACAACAGCTTCGGTCATAGAAGTTTAAAGACAGATAGTCGCTCTACACTCACTTTGGGCCTCACAGCAAAATCCAAAGAGAGAGATGAGTGGGAGTCAGGAGAGAAGAAATTGGGTTGTGGAGACAGTGAGTAAGTAACAAGAGATGTATTTCAACACTTTAAAGCTATAGAGGGAGTGAAGAGAAATGAGAAATGAAGCACTCAGAGTGTCGGAGGAAGAAATAAAAGGAGAGAGAGAGCTCAAGAGATGTAGTGTAATGATCTAAGAGAAAGTGGGGTAGGTAGAGTTGGGATAAGTGGCCTCTATTGACTCGCAGGAGATTGACAGTTGCAGGAGAGAGAAATGGAGAGTGGACAGGCAATATAGAGAGAAATGAATAAGTCCTCAGAGGCAACAGTGGAATGACAAAAGCAGAGAGTGACTGAAATGACAGAGAGAGGGATCGGTTATGGGAGGAAGAAACACTGGATGGAGGGATGAAAGAAATTTGTGTTTGGAAAAGGGCAACATGCTACAGGTCCTCTTCTGCCTGAGGAAGAATGATATTTGGGAGGTGAAGGCAGATAATGTTTAGCTGCTGGGATCCTGATCTTTCTTTCTCCGCGCCAGACCTGCGGAAATGAAGAACACTCTGAAATGTTATCTGTCTACGCTTGCCAAAAGGGTTGTTACACACACACACACACACTCACAGACGGGCTTGTGATTTAAGTAGAAATGTCAGTTTGGATAGCCAGCCAGATAATGTTGTTGTTTGTCTTCTCCTCAGTTCCAATCTTTTACCTGGACTTTACAACGGCAGGAATGATGTGACATTCTCAAACTATAATCATGAAATACAGTTGATTCATTCCAGTGTGCATGTGGATGTGCATATCTATGTGTGTGTGTGTGTGTGTGTGAGGGAGAGACCTATGTAATCTGTGCTTGCTGAAAATCAAAAACTATAGAAAGAATAATTAATTACATATTGCGTGTAAAAAGACAGTGTTCTTGAATTTTGGACTGGTACAGCAGTATAGCCCCTCCTACCCACACATCCTTGTGGAATATTAATACGCTATTATCTATGTGGTTTGCCAAGAATTATTGGCTTTTGGTTGTCTCAGTAGGAGTAAGAAAACTTTTGCTTCTAGCTTTGTTACGACCTTCACAAAAAAGATAACAAAAGAGAGACCTCGCCAGTCAAATGCAGCACCTCCTTACAAAGAGAGAGAGAGAGAGAGAGAACTAAATATGAGACAGGTTTGAGGTATTCTGATGATCTATCTAGCTTTTTTCTTTATTGTAGTATCATTTTCGTCCTCTTTTCAGTTACATTAATGGACAGTATGTGGAGATGTTGCCTTTAATCCTCATGATGCCTCCCGCTCCAGGACAATGGCTGATTCTTTATTCTGTTCATTTCACCAGGTGTACCCCAGCTGAGGCCACAAATGTTTTTCAATCCATCACAACACAGACACAACATCTCTCCCTCCTCTTTCTGTCTTTTGTTTCTCTTCCTACATTGTGTGACTCCTGTATTTTCTTCCCTCCTCGCTGTTTCCAGCTGTTTATCACCAATTCTCTGTGACAGTGTGAGTGATACTTACCCTTTTCTTCTCCCCGGTGTGTGCGGTCTGTGGTGACACAGAGCACATCAGTGTGGAGACTGACGGACTGACCTGAGCGCACGTTTCACTGGTAAACATGCAAGTGCAGGTTTAAATTGATGGAAATGCAAGTGGTGCCACAGTTCTTAGGATGCTGATGTCCACAGTTGCAGTGAGATTGATGGAAAGAGAGAGAAAACGAAGGACAAGTAGAGATACTAAACCAAGGAGAGCAGGAAGTAAAGAGGGGAGTGAAGAGATGAGGGCGTGGAAAAACAAGGGGATGAGAGAAGGAAGGAGGGAGGGAGGAAGGGATGTTGGGTACTCAGGGAGAGATTGATGGGAGTAGGAAGAACACTGAACAAGTTGTTGTAATGGCTGAAAGGAATAAATCATCTAACCTTGTGTGTTCTTTGGTCCTGTCAGAATTAGATGAGTGGGAGTTAGACATAGGGTCACTGGAAAAGCCACATAGGTCAATCAGGTTGGTTGACAGCTGTCATACACTTAACTACTTATCACAGACACCCATATTGGAATTGGATTTGACATTTTTTATTATTTATTCAGCTGGCAAAGCCAAAGGGAATACATGACAGACCAGCACAAAAACATAGAAAAAACTCACAAATCTGTGACATTGTGCTCACGTTTTGCAACCCCGCTGGCTTGACATTTATAATTAGTCTGTACGTGTGTGTGTGTGTGTGTGTGTGTGTGTGTGTATATGTGTGTGTGCTTGCCCCTGAAAATGACCGGTCCACTTCATGAAGGATGTATGGCTGTTGTCCCACAGCCTTCACAGTTGTAATCAGTTGTTGACCTCAGTCTGTGAATACACAAGAGCTATCAGAATATTAAGGATCAGATGTGACTTTTGCTACATCTAACAGTAACACACAATGGCTTTTTATTTTGTTCTTCTGTCTTGTTTCTTACTTTTACTTTGTCTTATCTTAAATTCTTCCAGCCTTGCTTCTCCTCCTTGTTGCCTTCCTTTGTGTTTTCTTTCTTTCTCTTTTCAGGTGCATTAGACCACAAACCAAGCCCCTTGCTATGCAGCCTAGCCTGGAAAAGTTTGCCTTTGTTGTTATGTTTTTTTGGCTACATCGGCTCCCGTCTGTCTGGCTGTCGTTCAGAGTTAGCCGTTTGATCGAGTCGGACTGCTGTGTGATTGTCTTCTCTCTGTCTGCAGACAGCCTGCAGAGCCGCTCTTTAATATTAAAATCAGGGAAACATCACAGTAACAAGTGCATTCTCCGAGAGACACGACGCCTACACCAACAAAGTGGGGGTGTACATGGGATATGTCATGATTAGCTGCAGAACAGCGTGACTGTTAAAACTCTTTGTCTCATTATCTTGCTCCCTTTATGACTCACTCTGCTTCTCATGCAGTTTAAAAAAAATAGTACTTCATAATCAGTGTTCAGCGACCTTTTCAAGTATGGGGTTTTTAAAAAAAATTTCTTTGCAGAGAAAATAGCCACCTCTTACCCAAATTATAACATACAGTTTACTAGTACCAGTAACATTTGTGTGTTTTTGAGCAAGTTTGCATCAACATTGCCAACACCAGCAGCAGCTGTCTCCACTGCCAAATGGCCCATTTCTGGAGTGTTTTTTTATTGCTGCCTACGATAACTCATCTTGTTGTTAGTGGCATTATCATGAGCATGTTCATTCACATCCCCCTCTAATGCTATTATCTCTCAAGGCTGTCAATAATACAAAGAAATCTTATCATTGACTTTGACCTTTTCTAAATCTTGGCAAAGCCGCATCCCTCTTAAGAGACACACACATAAAGGGAAACAGCAGAAAATGCTCTTATCTCTTGGCTTTTAAAAAGAGGACATGTAGAAGCAGCAGCAGACTTTGATTCTATTCCCCTTAAGTTTACGTTTTACTTTTTTAAAACCCACTTTTAAGGAGTAACAATAATTCACTTGCCCAGCCGATACATTGATTTCACGCTCAATCCATTCTTTTTTAGTAAATGTCAGTCCACATGGCCAAAATTTATTGCAGTGGTGTAATACCTGCTATTGAAAGCTTTTACAGTACAACAGTGGTGAAAATGTGAGTAGCCTATATTTTAAATTTCTGCTCAGTTAGAGTAAAAATAAAGAGTAGTTGGGTGTGTACTGTAACATGAAGGATGGTGAATACAGCCAACAACAAAAACAACAACCGCGGGAATGTGTATGAAAATGCAGCACAGGTAAAGATGGCCGGCATGGCAGTAACAACTAACATTTGCAATTGCGTTTATCAGCTGTCACCAGCAGAGAAGCCACTGGAGCCATGTGTGTGCCATTTCTCTTTCAGTTTATTTTGAATGGGACCGCTCTCAGTAATGGGGTGTGATTGCAGGGCACGTGCCTTGCCGTTCCAGGCAATGTGTTAATGAGAACAGCCTAATGTGAAGAGTTTCTGTTTTTATAAATTTGAATGAATTGTGGAGGCATGTTGAACCTAATGGTACACACACATACATACACAGATGCACACACACTCTTCATGCAAGTGACCCTGATGTGGGTCGCCTCATCTGTCCCACTGGGTTGTGTATGAGTGGGACTTCTTGCCTCAGGGAAACTGCTGGGTGGCTGAGACATGCAGCTGCAGCTAAGCATGAAAGCTGATGTGAGTGGAAGACAGATTGGAGGATCTCTGCTTATTTTAATTATTATTTAAAGATACCTGCAGCACACATACCACCATCTTCAGTTTACTTTTTCTGCCTTTGATGAACACCTGCACTGGACTATTAAGTAGGTAGGTGCGGTTGAAAATTTAATCTGGCTGACTGTGGCTGCAGTGAGGATTACTTAGTGAGGTGTCAGTAGGAGGTATACACATTAACTTTGTTCTGAGCCACATTTATTCAAGATGATGAGTAGTTACCCAACCCTGCAATGATGAGATTTGACACCAGCAGTGGAGGATGTGCTCAAATCATTTACTTAAGCAAAAGTAGTCACACCTCAATATTGGTAAAACTATAAGTAAAAGTCCTGCATTAAAACCTTTATTATTCATCAAACGTAGAAGAGCTCATTATGCAGAATGACCCATTTCAGTGTCAACTATCACTGCATTATTATTATTGACACATGTAAGCAGCATATTAATGTTGTAGGTGGTCAAGGTGGAGCTAATATAACTTAAACTACTTCACAGAATGCACTGTTGGTTTGTTTAATCTATAAAAATGCATCATATTATATACCTAATCATCACATTTTGTACTGTATGTTGTAAATAGTAACTAGCTGTCAAATAAATGAAGTGGCGTAAACAATATTTGTAGAGCTGACATGATTACTCGATTAACTGATTTATCAGTCAACAGAAATTAGCAACTGTTTTAATAACTGAATAATTGTTTCAGTCATTTTCATGAAGAAATTATCAAAAACATTTGCTGGTTCCAGCTTTTGAAATGTGAGGTTTTTATGTTTTTCTGTGTCTTATGTGTCTATGTGAAACTACCTTTTCCTTTTCCTTTTGCACTGATGGGCAGATAAAACAAGCAACTTTATATTTTACAGACAAACTGATTAATCGAGAAACTAATCGTAAGATGAATTGATAATGCAAATTCTTGTTTGTCGCATAAAATAGAAATACTCAAGTAAAGTGCAAGTACCTCAAATTTGTACTTGAGTGTCTTAGTTAGGTTCCGTCACTGTTTGACACTATAACATTTTGTGTCAATTTTAAAAAAAAAGTACATTATAAGCCTCATCTAGGTGGTATTTCATTGCAGGGCTATTGGATTACATTGCATTATACTGTAGGCTACAGGTGTTCTTTAGTTCTGTAGCTACATGCAGTTAATCACTGAATAACAATGTTTCAGCACCACGGACAGAGCTCATCAGTCTGTGCACCTGTTGGCTCAAGACTTGGCTACATACATAATTCATCTCACTATTGTGTCGACATGGGTAGACTACAGGAATTTTAAAGTTTTGTCACACCAAAGCATAGAATTTGATAAAAGTTTTAACGAGGTCTCCCGTTTGACAGGATGTACTGTGTGCACTTAGATATTAATGGGGCAGTGCAATACTGTTATTCCTGTAGGTAGTAGGAGATAAAAGCTGTGGATGAAGGAAGCAGATGGCCAAAACAGCCATAGTTAATTGTGCTAAACTGCAATTAAAACATGACTTCTTTTTGCCAGGGACCCCTTTAATCCCTTCAGTGGCCCAAAATGGTCTCACCAGATGAATGCCTAGAATCATGCATGAAAAGCTGCCTGCAAGTATGTTGCTGTATGCACCTTGGTACCTTCTTCAGGAGACACCTGGAAATCTCCATACAAACTAAGTCACTATTCCCATGTGGATGCACCACTCCATCTGTTGTACTGTAAATCAATGGCACACTGATCACGAGAGAGAGAGAGGTGGTAGTGGAGGCACACAGAGAGAAGATAGATGGTAGATCTGTAAGCCTAATTTTTTCCTCTCTTTTCTTCAATGTTTCTCCATTGCATTTGAAACTAAATAAACTATAATCTGTTAAACTAATCTCATCTTCTGAATTATTGTATCCGTTATTTTATAGATTTTTTTCTAGGCATTTTTTTTCTTTCACTGTAGTAAAAGTATACTATGCAGTTACTATGAAATAGGATAGTAATGTAGTTGTGTAGTGAAGAATAGTGTACTTTAGGTTGTGCAAACCATTTCTTTTTTTCAGTCCTTTTTCGTACACTTAATTATTATAGTATACGTGCATTGTAAACCTTGTACAACATGCTGTGGTAATACTGTACTTAATCGTCATGCCAATAAAGCTAAATTGAATAGATAGATAGATAGATAAAATGGTTGAGCTGTATGGGTGAACAGAGAGAGAGGAGGAGGCGGGGTCTGGTAACCAAAACAGAGGACAAAGCTGACGGTCCGCGCGCTGCTTTCATCACTTTCATGCACTCTCACTGAAGGAGTCTGGAGCGAACTTACCGGAGAACACGTGGAGAAGTGGACTTAACTTTATCCCGGGACTGGAGTGGACACCTCCTACTCTATCTCATGTGAGTGAGAGGAGTGAGATGGCTGAATGCGAGGAAGACAGGAATTGATAAGAAAAGTTAGTTGTCAGAATCGTTTTGGTTTTCGCTAATACACCGAGAAAGAAAAGTAGACGGGAAGGATCAAAGTTAGCTAATGCTAACGGCTATTAACACTAGCTAATTGCACGGGAAATGGCGGTGTAAGCGCGTTTTGGTTAAACGAGCCCTCAGCTGTGACCTCCTGACCGTTAACGTCATGGAACAGAAGATAGTGACAGTTTAGAACATTGTTATGTCATGACGACATACGTCGCATTCTATTCTGGAACTTGGTTTTAGAACTTTACCTCCGAAGTTAAGCAGCGTTCTGTCCTTAGTTAACAGTTTCTCCAGGTCGGTGTAACTGAAGCCAGTAACTTCTGTTTTATTCCCATTTTTTCTGTCTTTTGCTACTTCCAGAAGATGCTCTTTCTGCTACCTGCCCTGCCTCTCTGGTTCTGATGCTCAGAACAGCAAGGACAGATCCTGGAATAGATTCAGAGATGTGAGTTTGAACAACAAAATGCAAACTTTCTAACTAGGGCTGGGTGATAGTGGCCACAGGTAAAATTTCATTTTCTATTAAGCTGATACTGATCTTTTATCATAAAGGCCAATAGTATATCTACTAAACAGTTATGGAAGATTGGATTAGTCTTTAGTAGGCTTTATCAGACAAAAGCTTGATGTGATTCTTTTAAATGCATGAAAATGCATTACACTTTACTTACCACCAACAATGAAACGTTATGATGAAGCATGCATTATTATAGATGCATCAGTACTTCACTTTACTTAACACATACAATGATAACTTATGATGCATGGACTATTATAGCATACTATGAGTCCTTACTACAGTTGATTGTTGAGGTGTGTATAGATGAGTATAGGTAATCATAATATATTATAAGCCCCATCAGTCAACCTCTAGTTTATAACTCGTCAAGAGCATCCATAAGATGCTTCCACCTATAATTCATTATAAGTCACATCTGTAATGTTTTATGACTGTTGATGTGGTGCATCAGAAAGCATTATGTGTGTATATGACTGTAGTCATAAAGAATTATGAATGCATTATAATTCACTATGAATGTCCCCATAACGCACTGTATATGTGGTCTTCATAGAATGCGTTACCGGCACTTTTAACCTGAGAATAGTGCAGTGCCTCACATTCACTGACACACACTCAAACACACACACACACACACAAAGAAATTCCATTAATTTATTTTTGTATGATTTGTAAAACACATTTAATTTCTGGCCAAATCACCAAGGCCAAAACTCACAAACCCAGTGACAGCAGCAGAGCAGCCATGCCAACCGTGACAGCTCCTGTCTATGAGTTGTACAGATGTACTGCAATTCAGGATTCAGGTGCAGTCTTGGGTTTCACGCAAGATGCAGCACCATAAACTAGGATCAATGAGATAAGAGTAGAGTTGCATCAAATCTGGTTTAAGTTACAGTGCTTGTAATTTTTGCTTATTCGATTTGTCCAAAGGGACGTTGCCTAACTAACATTCTTAGTGAATGGACCAATTAGAAGTCTTCAGCTCTCTTAATGTTGGCCCCACACTACAGGATAACTGGGCAGATTTTGGGTCCGATTTGCCCCTATATCAAAGATGTTTCGGCACATCCGGGAACTTTGGCTTTCAACACGTCCCCGCCCCTTTCTGGGGGAAAACAAGTGACACTCGCTGTAGACTTTAATGTAAAATAGCAGTTCAAAACCAAACCAATACAAAAGCACCAGAATTAAATTAGTTTATAAATGACCCACAGACACAATGTCAAGTAAATATATGTCCACTCTGCCGGCCATAGAACGTGCAAGATACATCGAAAAGATTAATTTGATCCATCTTCAGTCATGTCCCCTCAGTCTGTCAGCATCAAGCTGCTGCAGTAACCCCACTCAGAGGTGTCCTACCCAGACATCTATTTTTACCTTATCGAGTCTCCAGATAAACAAATTACCAGTGAAATATTTTACTTTTCAGTCCTGCTCTACAAATAGTATGCTAGCTAGCAATAGCACTGTGCTCTGACTGAACTAGCTCCGTTATAGCCTGTAAGTTAACTTACGTTAGCCCGGTCGGTGTAGCCTGAGCCCCAACCAGTAACTGTTAGTAGCCTACAAAGAACCTGGTCCCCACTACAGCCTGTTCTTATGTAATGTATGTTACAGGAGGCTGTGAATTTTTATACAATTATTAGCTACCTTGATTCTGCAAAGCGGATGAGCGGGCACAGGCTCACTGCC
>NTHP01000430.1:54160-68563 GCA_003416845.1 Oplegnathus fasciatus | reverse complement strand
TAAAGTATCCCTAGTAGGGAGTCTGTTGAATTGGAGTTGAATATTTCTCTATAGTGTGAAAGACGTCCTGATTTTGAAAGCCATTACCACTTCAGAGGCATGTGTAGTGAGTGATTCTACAGTAGCTCCAGTCTACAGGGGCAGTGCTGAGTATACACTTTTACACACTCGCACACATTTAGGTCTAAACTTGGTAATGCTAAAAATACCAAGAGGTTTAGCTTCATTTAAACATGCTTTAAAATCCCCCTTCTTCTGTCTTCTCTTGGGTTCTACGCAGGCACACACATGCACACACGCACGCACACACACACACACACACACACACACACACACACACAGTTTAACCACCCGGAGGTTCCTGGGGTGAACGTTTTTAGAGCCATGCGTAATTACCTAGCCTCAGACCTTGATTAGAGCCTTGATTTAATCTCTGTCTGTGTGTGTGTGTGTGTTTGTGTGTGTGTGTGTGTGTGTGTGTGTGCGTGCGTGTGTGCATGTGTGTGCCTGCGTAGAACCCAAGAGAAGACAGAAGAAGGGGGATTTTAAAGCATGTTTAAATGAAGCTAAACCTCTTGGTATTTTTAGCATTACCAAGTTTAGACCTAAATGTGTGCGAGTGTGTAAAAGTGTATACTCAGCACTGCCCCTGTAGACTGGAGCTACTGTAGAATCACTCACTACACATGCCTCTGAAGTGGTAATGGCTTTCAAAATCAGGACGTCTTTCACACTATAGAGAAATATTCAACTCCAATTCAACAGACTCCCTACTAGGGATACTTTAATATAATGCATACTTTAATCAGTTTCCTGAATTAGTCACTGGCCAACGAGCTAAAAAATGTGACTAAAGATCTCTACAAAGAGTAAATCTCTCATATAATTTTTTAAAGCTAATCAGACATTTTAATTCTTATGTCTAAAGCTAAGTTAAGTCTGTTGCTTCAGACTGGCACATCCATTGACAATTCATAGACAAGCTCGTGAAAAAGTTGGCACACCTTTCATTTTCACTATTGACCTGTCAGTGAGTTTGTTGATTTCAGTATTAATATCCACCATTTTCTCACTGCTCACCCTAATCTTTTTAATCAGAGTTAATGGCCCCTCCCCCCCCCAAATGGCTCTCTATGATGTGGTAACATCTGGCTGGACGTCATGTTTCTGGCCGACCTTCCCGCCCTCTGCTTTTATATGCGTGTGTGTGTGTCTGTGAAAGAGAGAGAGTTGCTGATAAACTGATCTGGACTTGAAACAGATGGTGTTTGATCCCCTGGTTGTATAAACCGTTTGATGTCACTCACATGGAAATGTATCAAAGTGAAGCCACAGTTTAAAGGTCATTAAATGTCCAAATCCGTGGCCCTGCTTGGAGCTATTACATTCATCATCCATTCATTCAATTTTGCTTAATAAAAGGGGCTTGAAATTAACCAAGAAAGGCTTTGCTGTAATCATCCCTCCTGTTCATACTGGCCATTAAGAGATCCCTCCCTGATGTGCTTTCAGTGGAATAGATGGGGGGCAAAATCCAGTCTTTGTTTTGTACAAAAAAAAGTTAATATGAAGCTTTAGCAGTTAGTCAAATCAAGGATATCTTCCAAAGTTACAGTCTTTTTAGTACAAAATTCCCTCTTTGTGTTTCCCTGGACAGTGTTTCCTTGATGAGCTGGGCTGGTGGGAAGAGGGGTTTTTGTAATGAAAAGGCAGTAGCTTGATTTGACTAACTCAGATTGTTGAAGCATCATACTAGCATCAGATATACTTTGTATTTTTGCTCAGACTGTAGAGTTTGTCTCCAATCACGTACATGGAAACTGCTTTGGGAGCGGATCTCTTCAGGGCCAGTGTGAACAGGGGGAATGATAACAGCGAGCATAACCTGTTGCAATGTTCATATGGGCACCTGACTATTGTTTTGAGACAGACTTTACTAATTGTGAACCTATCCTTTAATCCAAAGAAGTTTCACTCACTGTTAGACTTGACTATGAATTACATCTAAGAAGGCGGGTAAAAAAAAACAACCCTAAAGCTGAGATTCGTTTTCATGTGGTAGGTTTGTTGCCATCAAGAGAAGCAGCTTCAGAACATTTACTGTTAATGTTCAGATTATAGCAGCCCATAATGTGACTAAAAAGCATTCTGTAGTTATAGGAAGAATATTTAGTTACTGTTTGTGTTACTCTGCAGTGTCATTCATTCTTCACATCTGTGATGATGGACTTTGTTAAACAGAGATAATACAAGGAGGTGGATGGAGACGCGGCAGGATTCAGGGATTCATTGATTCAAACTTAAAGGGACTAATCCAGCAAATCAGCATGAAGAAAACTTTGCCAACAAAAGGGGTGTTTGTGGGTGTGTGTGTGTGCGTGTGTGAGACAGAGAGAGAGCGAGAGACTTGAAGGTAGAAGATAATTAATGAGGCTGGAAAAAAATCTCTTGCCAAACAAGGGTAGAGACTGCAGATACCTGACACTGCAGTTTTGGTGTGTGTGTGCTTCAGTGGTAAATGGCTGTAGCTCTCAGTGGTGTGGGGAGCAGCTCAAAGAAGATAAAATATTTAAAGGGATAGTAGACCTGCTTTCTCTGTGTCTGCGTTTATTTGTGAAAGTGTTTTTTGCATTTCTTTACTAATGGTAAATAACCTCCATGAAAGCAGCACAGCTTCTTCCTCACCATCACAGTCTTTTGGATATATAAATAGAATAAATAGTTTTCTGGTGCATGTAGTGACTGTCTTTGTGTGCGTCTGTATTGGTAGCTGGATCCGATTCCTCTTCTTTTCAGAGGGAACCTGTGGCGTGTTCTGGTCCCCTTGACATCCCATTGATTCTGCTAATCAATAGAAGCACTAGAAGCATCTGATAGATTTTTTCTTTATATTCGAGAGAAGTGGCACTTTGCAGCCCAGTTAGGTAGTTTACACCTCTCATTGCAGTTTTTAATGTTCATTTTGTCATTGGACTTAAAAAATTTAATCTGCAAATATGCACATCGTACATAAGTACATCGACCTCTGTAAATGTTTTTTTTTCATATGTACTGACATGTAAAGCTTTGTGTGGTTTTAGCGGAGAGTGCAGTATTTATCAGAGTTGTAATTCTGTCAGCTCACCTGCAGTCTGGAGGGGAAATGTTTAACTTCCTGCGGCACAGGGTATCCATCACCTTGTCACGATGATGCAAAGGTCACCTAGTCGACCAGGTGGGCGGGGTCAGCACTGTCACTCTGCCTTCCATTGGACAGCTGGCCAGTGGTTTGATTGATGGACAGCAGTGCCCAGAGTTGCTTCTACCTCGCAGATTGATGAATGGTTTATTTTTTCGCAAGGACACGCACAAGATGGATTTGTTTGCAAAATGGGGAGGGCTCTATCTTTTTTGTGTGTGAAGTGTGCTCCCTAATGGAAGAATGAGAATTTTTACTTTGGTTTGATTAATGTTAACACCTATCGTCTCTGCATAGATATGTATTTTGACAATATTCATTTTAGATAGTATGGCTCCTTTAAATGGATGATTTGTTTAATCTCTATAATTTGTCACATGAAGTCTTTTTTCTTGTTTTAACTGGTGCCTTCCACTCTCACATTGTGGCAGATATTTTGGTCTAATGTGCTTTGAATGTGGGTGAAACCCCTTCAGGAACTATTGCCTGTTGTGTTGCCTCTGGATTACTGCAGATTTGTATTGGCGCGCTCTAACTGAATTTACTTGAACAACTATCAGTTATCCGGTCATTATCATTAACATGAATCGATCAAATGAAATATGTAAAATGTGCATCCCTGGAGTATGAACACACACACAGCCTTGGTTACTACTCTGCATGAGAAGAAATTACCTAGTTCTTCCTTCTCTGCACAATTGCCAATCACAGTGTGCTTATTCTGTTTGATTCTGCTTATTCTGAACTGTGCCTTGATTTACTTGGCCAGCCAGTCACCAGAGCATTATGTTTAGTAAAATGTCCATAGCGCATAATGCAGCTCTTTAAAGTTAGCGTTCTCATAAAACCTGAAATGGAAAAACAGTTTTTCACATTAGAGCAATGAATGCTCTCTGACTTCGCTTTCCCATTGAAGCAAGCAAATCTTTTTCTAATAACACTAAACTATAATTTCAAGTAAATGGCCTAGTGCACCGCAAGAGAGGTAATTTTTTATAAACATCCACAAATCACAAAGTTTATGCAGGCATATGTTATAAATTGTAGGTATAACCACATCACATTATCTCAACTCAAAGGTCCACTTTGTAGCTTTCTCTGAGGGCTCAGCCGAATCTTCATCAGCATTTAGCACTTAAAACTGGTCGCAGCATTGACTGGGGAAGGAGCAGTGGATGGCAGGAGAGGGGTCTAGGAGTTGCATCCACATCTGATATCAAAGACCGTCCTGAAAGGGAGACAGGGGTTATGACCACGTGTTACCATGACCGTTGTTCCACACTTACCATGACCGTTGTTCCACACTTGATTACACCTCAGCCAGCTCCATTTGCTAATGATCTCAGAAAAAGTAAGTAAGAGCACTGCTGCGTTGAGATCATATTGTCGCACATGCCTCCATGCTCAAACATCACATCCTGTTGGAAGAATATTTGGGTTTGGAGAGAGACTCATTGAAGTCTGAAGGCCACACTAAATAGTTATTTTTGCTGTCTGTTGGAGGACTTTGTTTGCGTGTAGGCAGTGACAGCTCCAATATTTCGATCATCCATTAAGAGCCAGCTAAGTCATTAGTGCTGGAAATAAGTCCTACTGCACAGAGACAAACAAACACAGCGCTGATCTCGAGTCTTAAACAGAATGCCAATCATCAGCCATGTGAAGTTTGTAATGAATGGTAATCAAACAGTGAGAGGGAGAGAGACGGATGTCTGTGGTCTCTTCTATGTGTGTTCCCGCTGCATCATTACCACGGTGGATTCAATTAACTACATTTTAGAGAGAAGAAGCCTGTTTCTGTTTTCCCTCCTGTATCTCACCTCTATAGAGTACGTCTTACACTTCATTGCGTCTTCACCTTTGTTTTCAGAACTGTCACCATGTCTAGTTTGTAAATGTTTTCTCAGCTATTCAACTTACTCTTCCTTTGCCTACCTCCTACTTTTCTATGGACAGAAGATTAAAAACCATGAATAGGCAGTGCAAGTTCATATCGTCGGCATGTGCCTGAATCCAGATTCACTGCCTCAACAGTTTGGGAAAAGGCGTTGCTTACCTTGATTATGTTTGATTTTATTTGAGGTTTTAGTTTTGTCTACTCCAAAAGCAACTTGAATCTGAAAGAGTGTGGTGTAACACTAAAACATGCACATTTACCTTGTTTGATAAAACTCTTCATACTCTGCTCAACTAATAACACAAAACTTGTTGATTAGGTTTATCAGGTTGCAAATGTCTGGTGGACAATGCCGATACAGTTTAAAGTCAGTAAATAATATGTTAAACATAGTAGTCAACAACATTTGGTCAACCAATGACATTTTCATTGTATACCAAAAACAACAAGATGAAACAACTTCACAAACGTTACAGGAAGCGCTCTTTCATCTTTGAGTTAGTTTAAATGTACAGAAAGTTAGAGATGAAGCTTGAGTAACAAAGGTCTGTGGTGTCAGTCTGTGTGGAGGCAGGCTTCTGGATTTCTGTCAGATTAGTTTAAGATAACAGCAGTATATAGAAAAATGAGGTAGTGTGCTCACCGAGGTAATACCAGGCCACCTGCTTCAAGTATGAATTAACGCTCGCTTTCCACCACACAAGCAGATCCCCATTAACAGATTTTTGACTTGTTGAGATGACTAGTACAACGCTTAAATTTAGAGAACTAGCTGGATGAACATTCCTATCTCTTGACCTGGTCTGATGAGATTATGAAATTAGCATCTCTTGATGTATTTACTGCACGTACACAGAAACATAACAACTATGTGTCCTCAGTAAAACACAGTCAGACTCACACACAGGTACAGGTAGGGGCGTTTATGCAGGCTCAGATGCACAGGTGGAGTTTTGAATGGCTGTGTAATTGCATTTTCAAACTGAAGCTTGCAGCTTAGCCAAGCATTCAGATTCTCAGTCAGAATATACACACATGCATACAAATTTATGACTGAGTCCTGAATTGGTTTGTAGACCATAGACCCTTCATCCCAGACCCTCATCTTCCTCCTTAACAATATGGCACTTAACTGGCTTAAACTGTAAAGGTCTCAACTCTAAGCAGGAGAGGGAGTTTCACCCAGGGCTGGGAATCAGAAAAGAGGGGAGGCAGAAACGCTCAGGGTACTGAGGTATGTTGGTGTGTGTGTGTGTGTGTGGGCTGGCAGACAGTGCAGTATACTGATAAGCAGGGTAGAGCCTATTAGCTGTTTGGCCTGCAGCCTGAATGTCACTGGTGATTTTTTCTCTCTGGTCAGAAACATTGTTATTGTTTCCGAGCCAGTGGGATGTGGGATGGTTTCCATCATGTAGTTCCTGTTGAATTTATTTTGGATGAATCAGTTTCGATTGAAACGTGTATGTGTGTGTTCATTTTAGCTATAGTGATGCCTCACTTAGTGTGTATTTGCATAATACCATAGTATTAATACCATATGTGGTGCGTTTAAAGGAATAGCTCAACATTTCTGGACACCTATTCCAGTCTTGCCAAGAGTTAGGTGAGAAAATTGATACCATTGCCTGGCACCCTTACAGTGACAACAAGTCTTCAGGAAGTGACTATGACGGGCCAAGAGACAGACCAGGACATAACCCCCCTAAAACAACAACTTGTAAACAAGATATAACATGTTAGTTAGTGGGCTTAAGAGGTGCCTATTTGCTACTTTATGACCAGATCCAGGCTAGCTGTTTCCCCCTGTTTTCAGTGTTTATGCTAACTAAGCTTATCAACTCCTGGCTCTATCTTTATATTTAGCATGCAGACATGAGATTTATGAGTCTCGGCATAAGAAGTAAATAAGTGTATTTCCCAAAAAGTTGAAATATTCCTTGAAACCAGAAAAATCTGCATTGTGTAACTGGGGGTAATATTTAACAATATAACAACAATAGGTAATAAATATAATACTTAAGACACAGTCTGCGATACAAATAGAAACTAATCGGTTTCATTAACACTAAAATTCAAAACACGGACAACACATCAAATCACTCTTAAAGTAAAAGTGTACAATAACTATGTTATTGTTATTGTTATAGCTCTTTTCACATCTACTCTTGAAGAGAATATTATGAATACCGCAGTAAAAGTTCAAGATTCAAGATCTTTGTTGTCATGTGCACAACAATTATAGAAGCAGTCGTTGGCAATGAAATTCTTCAGTCTCAGGCTCCCTCCAATAATGCTAAAAAAAATATGTACTAAGAAAATCACACAAGTAAAGGGAGAATTTAAGACATAAGATATAAAATAGTGCAAAAGTTCAAAATATAGGAATAGAAGATGGTATATAAAATAAGATAACAAACTAAAATAAAATATAAAAATAGAAATATCACACACATATAAAAATATAATACTGTTGAGGCAGGTGTGCAGAAGTGATAAAATGGAAGTGTAAAAGTTAATAATAAATATATATAAACAGAGATGTAAACAATATAAACAGTTAAACAATATACGGAAATGGAAAGCTCGTTTTGAATGCTGTTTATTTTTACTTCAACACTAGCACTTCAGTTTTGCTCTGAATTTGAATGATTTAGGTCTGTATATACATGATGTATGGCAGTTGATTGCAGACATATTCAAATTACCTTTTAGACACTAAAAACAAAAAAGATGTGTTTTGCTGTTCAAAGAACACAAAAACTTTAATGATGGCAAATGCTGGAGACAACAAAAATGTGATCTTGAAACACAAACACACACACATAGTGCAGTTTGTCTAATTAGCTTTCATTGTAAGGAAAAATGCATTTCTACGCTAGAGCGTGGTGTTTCTACATTTTCTCCTTACTCTTCATAGTTTTCTGCCTTTAAGACTGTGGTGCTTTTTTCCCCAAATGGCTGAAAGGCAATTTAGTGCTTTTCTTTCACTTTTCCCCTTCTCTTTCTTTCAATTTAGTGTTTACCTGTGTCACAGTTACTATGTACTAATACTATCATATACACGCTGGTGTGTACTAATGTTGACATTAATGTGCTTTGGTGTTTTGCATTTTTAAACTATACCTAATTATAGTACTAAAACATGATCGGTGCTAAAACATGAGCACTGCTTTACTTCTTATTAAATCAACAGATTTACTGTATGTGACAGATCTACACCTATTTTGGAAAATATCTGAAAGTGCTTGAAGCCTAGTTTTCTTTAACCTGTTTACTGATAAAATGGAGAAAAAAAAAATCTATTTTAATCTGGCCTAAATGTGTTTCCCTAGTTTATCTTTATTCTGCGTGTTTTGTTTCAGAAGTGCGAACCAGACTCCAGGCGAATAAATCTCTTTTCGAATAAAGTGTTACCTTTGAACCCAGATAATGTCTGACCTTTTCCAGTCTGAAGCAGCTCTGATGCCTGTCAAAATGCCAGATCACAACTTTTCTTCCAGCTCAAATGCTGCTACAGGAGAGGAGCAGTGTTTCTGCTCTCTTAAAATGGTGTCAAATTAAGAGCACGCAATGTCAAAGTCAGCACCATGTATTTCAGTTACTGAGCTTTTCCCATCATAGTTGCTGGTTTCCTCGTCCTCTCTTGCCTCTGGCATTTGTAACAGTCCAATGTCCTGTCATCTTCCTGCAGGCTTTAGAGCGGCTCTCACCACTTTCCCTCCTCAGTCTTTCTCTGCCTGATAGATTAGTGATAATTCAGCCAGGGCCGGAGAGGAGGAACCAGCTTCAAAGAGATTGCTGTAAAACAGTTGACTGACTCACACCAGCCTGCTGGAATTAGACTCATAAAACCACAGACCTCACTGATGAGCCCATAGACTGTCTTAGAAGCACACACAGGGGCACATGTGAAAATCAGGTTATTATAACATGCACAAAAATGTTATTTTCTAGTTAAAAAAAGATGATGATAGCTGGTTACATTAACTGTCTTGAGTCATAATAGTCCAGTAAACTGTGACGTGAATAGTTACACTATACATGCACCCACCATAGTTTATGGGACTGTCGCAACTCCAGGTGTAGTCTAGGTGCGGTTTCTATTTCTTTTGGTCTGTCCCTTGCCATGTGGCTGGGTAGCTAAAGCTAACTAGATAGCTGTTCGCAGTTTACTCTATTTGTGTTGAAATTTGTTATTAAACTGGATGTCCGTGGTCTACTCAGTTGAAGCATCTGGTACTGACAGTCCATAGATATATGTAATTTTGAATATATGCATAACAATGACAGGAATAAGTCTTGAGAAAAGAGGGACGATACTTGAGCGTGTCAGACCAAGTCCAAAGAGAGGGATTGCTGGCTCTGTGGGAAGTCTACAAGCAATATGAAAATGTTAAGAAGCCTGAATTTGATTTGGTTATTAAAGTAGGCAAGTAATAGGCAAGTTGATGCTTTAAAGTTAGTCTGATAGCACACTTGTCCAGGTAGTATAGATCCAGCATTATCCAAACACAGTCATTCAGTGTACCATAATCCACTCCCTTCACAGGACCAGAAGTTGAGGTTATTGAATTTACATCTATCATTGTAGGGTAAAATACCAGAGGTGCTGTTGGTGCCTGTTGAGCCAGAAGAGGATATATATGGCTGAGAAGAGCATTGATTTTCCCTGCGTCTACTCAGGAAATTCTTCAATTTAATTTAATTGCAGTAAAACCTCAGATTGTTTTGCTGCCATTAATATCTGTAAAACAGTGCGATTGCGTTACCACTGACAACAGGATGATGTGGTGGTTAGAGAGACTGTCCTGACTCCAGATGATCACTAGTTTTATACCTACTACAATCAATATATCATCCCTGCTGCTGAGCGTCTCCTTGTCCAACATCCCCACAGCACATAAACAGTTTGTTTGCTGCACACCAAGCATTATAGGCTCACTAAAATTTTTCGATGCGGTTTTTAATCGTGCTTTACGTATTTTACTGCCATTCTCATTACACACTGCAGAGAGAATAATGGAAGGAGAGAGCGAAAGAGACAAAGGACTGATAAAGGTTGTACTGTGGACAGAGAAGAGAAAATCTAAAGAATGTTCATAGAAACTCTGTGAGCAGCTGGACTGCTGTTAAAAAATGACTTCATACTGTCCTTTGCTGTTTGTTCACACGTTGCTTTATAAAGTGACTTTTATGTTGCAGTGTCAGGTAGCATATGTGTGTGTGCTGCATAGTAATAGCGCTAAAAGTTCACATCCATACACATTTATATTAATATATAGATAATTGATAATACAGATATTCTTGTTCACAGGCAGTTTAAGCAAAACCAAAAAGCTGATGAGTTCAGACAGCCCATAATCTTTCAGAAGATTATGGGCTGTCTGAAGTCATCAACTTTTTTCTAACTTACTGCAGTCTGCATTAGTGGTATGAATGCTTTTTGACTTAAACAGAGAGGTTGTCTTTGCCAGTTTTGATTATTTAGGAGAAACTGACAGGTATACAGAGCAATTGACAAAATTTTAATCTGATTTCATTACCATCAAAAGCTGCAAAACCGAACCCAAACTGTCAATTAAATTTCACAGCAAGTGAAAGGGACTGTGTAAATTAATTAAGTCAGGGTTTTTATTGTGTTACAGCACCAGTTTATTCTTAAATTATTATGCGATAGCTTGTCATGATTTTTTATCTCTGGTCCGAGATGTATATCCTCAAAGGGCAACATACACTGGCAGCATGTGACACGCATGAAAACACCTGAACCCATGTTTTCTTTGTAAGCCGTGTCACAGCACAGGTAGTACTGGTAAAATAATTTCTTGTTACATCTTGGTGGTTTAATTACCTCAAGCTTTATGGCTGTATCAGCTATTAACAGGACATACATAAGCCAAATGCCTTGGTTGCCACTCAGCAAGAAAAAGATTCAGGCCTTACCTGAAACCCTGGAGAGCCTGACTTTCTTTCCGCCTTCGCTGCACTTGTTCCACGCAGTGCTGCTCACTCGACTTCGTGGCTGGGGGGCCAATCAGCCCAGGTCCGCTCCCCTTCTCATTCTAACCACTGGGCTTAAACACTGGGCTCAGCGTCAGTTTCAGTTCATTTAGGTTTAACAAATAGACACTAAGCAAAAATACCTCAGGGATGACAATAATCATTCATTGTCCATCACTTTGTCAACAAAAAGAGTTGTGCTTTCAGCAGCATGTGGACTCTCCTCTCTTCTTCCTCTAACCATCTCCCCTGGTTTAATGATTTAATGTCTTGTCTAAGTCTTGAGAAGATCTGCTATTCCGTCTGTAAAGTTGAAAAGTTGAAAAGTTTTCTAAGGTTTGGGGTAGCCTCTTTGAATGTTATGAGATAAAGATAAATGATAGCTTACAAGGGGTCAGGGGTTCAATCATTCAGGGGTTAATTTATTTATCATTATACAAGACAGGGTTGTATAATGAAATACAAGCTGTAGTCCCTTCATGCTGCACACAAAAAAACAAAAAAATAAATGAATTATTGTGCGGAGGATGAATTTAGAAGTTTCACAGCCTGAGGAAAGAAGCTGCTCTGGAGTCTGGCGGTACGGCAGCAGATACTTCTGTATCACTTGCCAGACGGCAGCAGGGTGAACAGGCTGTGGCTGGGGTGGGTATTTTCTTTTAGTATTCTTTGGGCTCTGCGCAGGCATCTCACCTCACTGATATCCCTGATGCTTGGTAGATAGGAACCAATGATGTTCTGGGCAGTTTTAAACTCAAATTTGTAATGTTTCCAGTCAGGATGCTTTCTATTGCTCCTCTGTAAAAGTTCACAAGAACTTGGCATTCTTAAGTTTCCTTAAGAAATACAGCTGTTTCTGAGCTTTCTTTATCAGGGTTACCTTAATAAAACAATGTTATCAGGCCTACTGTGACACTTTCCAAATAGACACCTGTTGCAATCAATCTCAAGCTGCTGTGCTGGCTGCAAACATACAACCTAATAACAGAGGATGTGACGGCCATAAAGAAGCTGTTGTGGTGTGGATTTTTGTTCTTGTGTGCAGGTGGCCTGAAGCTTTGTTTATGACATCACAAAAATAGTTTTGCTGAGTAGCCATTCCCGTAGTCACAGCAACTCATGCATGGTGAAACAAGGTGTCCCTTGGTTCAGATCTCCCAATGGGAAAGTCGCATCCCAAGAGGGCTCGTTAGCCTCTCAGTGGTGTTTGTATTAAAGCGACAGCGACAGCGAGCCCAGTAGAGATAATGGATGGTTAGAATGATGGATGGACTGGTAGAAACGAAGGCTGGTCACAGGAAGGTCTACCGAATCTCCTGGTGTGCTTCTCTTAAATGTTATGAATAAATCAACTTACAGACTGTAAGCATCATCTCTCTGGTCTTTGGCTGTGGAGAATATCACTGAAACAAGTACACATTTTGCCAGATGTCAAAATAGCGGCCATATTGGAATTTTACAAATGGCGACAGTAAAATGAGGATTATCCCCTTTTATAAAGAGAGTTATGATTCGGGGCTAAACCTGCATTTTAAGGGCCAAGGATTAATGCTAGTTAGAAGAAAATGACTAATGCCATTGTTTTTGGCAGTAATCTGTGATTATTTTGTCCGGGGAATAGATGGATAGATTTGGAAATGTATATACTGGTATAGAATTAAGCTTCCTTTAAATTAAGACAATGCTTTGTAATATTTACCTCTCTAACCAACAGGTACAGTTGACCATATCTATGCCAGACGTCTTGACTGGATGTGGTTTGTACCCTCATAAGATATTTTGAGCTATAGTCCATCCTTACATTATGTGCACACATATGTCCACCTCACATGCACACTGAGGAAATCTTAGTTTCCTTCTGTCGTAAAATGTAATTTTGTGTTGTTCAGTTTGCAGTTGTAACAAATATCTTCACTTTACGCTCTTATGTTCAGCAAGCATAGCTGCCTGCAAACATTTTTATCTTTATAATTTCTCTCCCTGTCTCTCTCAAAGTCTAGGGATTTATAGAATTAATTCTGCATTTGTTGTTACACAGTTTTGAACTTGCAGTGAGTTATTGATCATTGGGAGTACTGTAGGCTACATCAATAAATAAAATAATTTATTTAATATTTCCTAAAGGGAGGGAACTATTGGCTGGTTGGGATTCAGGCTGAGCTCAGCTTTTACTGCAAATACAATTTCTTTGACCTCCAGAAAAGCCCACACAGTAAAAGCATATTTATATTATATATTTTTTTATTTCATTATTCCAAAAGTTGAAAAGAGTTCTCTTTTTTTCCAATAACCAACAAACTGCTTTGTAAGGAGTTTAGTGTGACATTTGGCCATGGCCTGGAGTAAATTTTGTGTCTGCTTTTCTTTGATTCAGCTTGGAAAAACCTGACAGACAGGCATATCAGCACAAAGCAACACAAACTCTCTCTCTCTCTGTCTGTCAAGCAGTCACTTGCTTATGCACTCGCTTTCACACACACACACACACAAAATCATGCTCAGGACAGGTGGGCTATTAACAACTTGTTATTTTCACTCTAAAGATGTATTTCCTGCTAAATGTGATTGTGTACCCACATCTGTCAGCCAGAGAAGAGAGAGTGAAATTATACTGAAATGTTCAGAGCAAGCTGTTGAGTTCTTTCAGGAGCAGACACAGACAGATAGGAAAAAAAGACTGCTACATCTTTGTTTTTTCACACCATGGAGAGGTTACGGAAGCATCGCGGCCATATAAGCAGTGTGTGAGAACTGGAGCAGAGAGCTAAGACTGTTAGCAGTGGCGCCAAAACGCCTCAGCAACGGCAAGCTCAATTCATCACCTTCTAGCTGCTAACTGACTGGTACTATAGAGCTCACCTCACACATAAAGAACATATTTTACATGTTTAATTTGAAGTTTTATGCATTTCAGTGCCCATGTTAGCTACTCGCTGGGCCAAATGGGCTTAGGAACATATCTCTACAACATAGCAATTTTATTGTCAAAAATCAGTGCATTCTCTGGTATTCTTACTGATTTTGTGTGCCACATTGTATTTACCTTTTCTTTCAATCTTTCAAATTCCCCTCCACTCAAAAATATGTTTTTCCTCTTGTTCCTGCAGTTGAATGTTCACTGTACTTCACTGTAGCTTCACTGTACAGAATGATGTATGTGCAGAGTTTACCACTAGAAAGATGTTCACATTCATCTGCTGAAAGTGGAAAGTTTCTATGTGCTCATTGAAAATCCCATTTTCAGGGGTGGGCCTACAAGCATGATTTGTGACATCACAAATAGTTTGGAAGCCAATCCTGGTCCAATATTCAACTTGCAAAAGTGTGA
>NTHP01000430.1:27223-48054 GCA_003416845.1 Oplegnathus fasciatus | reverse complement strand
GCAAAAGAAAGGTCATTTCTCAGACTAAGACGGAATAATAAGAGAGCTAGTAGCAACTATGATCGTGGCATGGAGTAGTTGAGAAAGTTGCATCAACATCTCAAACAATAGGCCTGTTTCACAGTAAAGGGCAGACTGATTTTACTCTTTAGTTTACTTTGACTAAAAGTCAGNATATCTCAGCCTCTGTTGCATCAATTTTTTACCACACTTACTTTAATCTCTCTCTTGTGAGTCCCTCCAACTTAATGAAAATGCAGTGCCAAATTGCTGGAGTACCCCTGTGAGTACTGTTTGTTTGAAGAGAGCTTGCAAAAAGCTTTGTCATACTCATGCTGTCCACCAACAACATGTAGAAGTTCGGGGAACATCCAGATGGTACAGAAATCAGGATGAAAAATATTAAAAAACATTTTGTCTGTTTAACAAATTTCGCTCTCATGATTTCTAAATCCATTCTCTTAATACATGCACAGACACACCATTAGTTATTCCTAATAGCTTGCTCTTAAAGAGCCACTTAATTGGTATAATGTATAATGCTCATAGTTACGTGTTATTGTCCACTAGTAAGGACATATTTTATGCAGAGGAATAAATGAGGGAAGGACAGGAAGCTGACTGTCTCTCTTCTCTCCTGGAATTTATCTCTCTATACTCTGTCTCTCTGTTCCTCTCTCTTTCAGCCCGTATAATTTGCCCTCGATGTGTTTGGAATTACATGTCACATCAAATAAGGCTATCTGGCTTCTGCAGCCTTAGTGTGTGTGTGTGTGTGTGTGTGTGTGTGTGTGTGTGTGTGTGTGTTTGTGCATCTAGCAGTGCAGTGGTACCTTTAACACCCTCAGAACCAGATTCCCATTAAATGAATCTCTGGGTTGATTTCAGTGTTCAGAATGAACAGGGGGTTGTAATATATCTGATCAACATATAGTATATCATTATCACTGACCTTTCTTTCATCTGTTTGGCCTTCATCCCTCTTTCTTCTGCAACCATTTAAAAGGAAGCAGAGGTAAGTAAAACCGCTTTGTTTATATTTGGTGGTTATAGTATGTTGAAATAACAGTGCAGCACCTTTTCTGGAAGACCCTGACATTGTAGAGTCCCTCTCAAAGCGGAGGTGTTATCATGAGCCGTTACTGCAGAGCTGGGGAGATGTTGCTGATTTAAATGCACAGCACACACAAGTGTGGGTAGCTGGTCAGCCATCATTTGGTGCATTAAGTATGATCTATTCACATATTGAATAAATACTGTATTATTGTGAACTACTTAGGGAACAGAAATATTGAGAATATGAAATATGAAAATCTGTTTTTTGATAACCTGAATGTAGTTTGTATAGTACTAACTTTTATCATGTAATGTCTGTTTTATATTCACTGTAAGGCTGCTTTCCCCAGTGAGAGCTTTTGCTGCAGTAACACTTTCAGCAAACTAGCTGCTCACATGTTAACCTACTGTAGGGTGTCATGCCTTGTAGATATTTTTAAAGATATCCACCACATTTTCATAGTGGATGAGGTAGTGTATATTACCACAAATGCCTATATCTATTAAAAAAAATGGCTTTTAATAGTCTATGTGATAATAGGATTACACTTTTCTCAGTGGTGGCTTCAGTTACAGTAGTTCTCAGCAGCAATAATTGTTTTGGTATCTTTGAGAGACAGTGAATGACCCCCACCATCACCAGCAGCAACACCTCTACACACACACAGACATCCAAACACACAGCTAAAGAGTCTAATGTTAAAAAAGTCTGTATTGTCGAACATTTCGAACATATATGTCCTTTTTTTTGTTCCAACTGTGAATTTTATTTGAAACATTGGTCCACATACACGCACGCACATCACAAAAACTGTTTATGATTCACAGTGTACAGTAGAGGAGTTCAGCTCAGAATCTCTACTATCCACACACTGACATACAGCCACACTTTTCGCACACGGATTTTCATATTCAGTATATCTCAGTGCTTATGTGTCAAAGCAGTCTTGTCATTTCTCTTTCATGCCAGTAAAGCACACTAAATAGAACTGAAATTAGTGAAAAGGAGAATGAAAGGAGAGAGATGAATAGTGTGAAGAAAAGGATTGGAAGGGAGCTAATTGTGCTTCATTATCTTGTGTCAAGCTAACAGAGCCATCAGCGTGAAACCTTAGCACTGCAGATTAAAGGACAAGGACTCAGTGAGCCAATTTCCCCTATTTTGGGGTAAATTTGTAGATTATTCACTATCCTGATGTGACATCATTATGCATCCATCCTTCTTTCCTATTTTTCCATCCTACTGTCTCTCTCTTTCTCTTGTGGTCTGTCTGTTTTTGTTATTTAATAAAGAAGATCCTATTACAAGCCATGGTAACACCACCTGGTTCAGGTGTGCTGTATACTGTATCTATACAGTTGGGATATTGGCGCCATGTCTACCATGAGCAACACTGATCAGAAACTATGATTCTGGTAGAGTGAGAGTTGTTTTACATACAACAGGACAGCACGGTGAAAGTTGTTGCTTATCTTGATGAAATTGCTAAAAGCACTTGTAATCTACACCTCCTCATGGAACCAGCTCACCGTGGCTTCTGCATCTTTTGCCACATTTAAAGTTGATCCACTGATGAAGAAAAGTCCTCAAAAATGGTACTAATGCTAGACATGTTTTAATCTAAAAGTAGGCAATTGCTAACCTCAGTGACGAGGCTTTTCCAGGTATCTGCCTCACAATAAAAGCCCTCCACTCTTGACTCAGTTGAAAGCTTTTGTGACCCTGCAACCCCAGAAAATATTCTGATTGCATTAGCAGCTTAACACAGCAAATGAAGCTCCTATTGTAAAGTGGAGTGAAGTAGAGTAATGGTGAGGCTGCTATCTGTCGCATGAAAGTAACAAGAGGAACACGTAAGTGACACTAAAATCCAAACCACAGAGGCTTTTAAAAATGTATGTTTCCGTCTTGTCAATGAGCCGGTCAGTGTACCACAACAACAGTGCTCGGTTGTGTGTAGAGCCTGTCACAGTTTGGCCCTGTTCATACTGTAAGCCGGACCATAATATCACACGTCAGCTCAGTTATCACCTGCACAGGGGCAATGCCTATGATCACGGCTCAGCATGGTACGATGAAAGTGTGTAATATTGAGCCAGTGGAAAAGGGGCCAATGTCATGTTACTCCCTGCTGACACAGGTATGACTCTCTCAAGGTGCTACTTGAAGTATATCTGTGTGTGTGTGTGTGTGTGTGTGTGTGTGTGTGTGTGTGTGTTTAATGCCAGTGTAGTGGAATATTTTATTTGGCCTCAGGGTGAACAGGTGCAGCAGTGCCCTTCTCGTGGTTTATGTGTGTTTAGGGGGTGCTACAGTATATGCATGGCTGTCAGTGTAAATGTGCATGTTAAAGGTTGGGCTGAAGAAGCAGTAATATAGGAGAGGGGGATGTTCAAGGTAAGAGACAGACAATATGGAGCCTTTAGATAGAGATGGGGAGGCTAAGACAAATTGTTGGTGAAAAGAAGTCAGTATAGCCTGAAGAGTTGAAGTGGCTTTGGGTAGTGAGCTGTAAAAAAAACGAGAACTGGGGACTGACTGAGCTGTTTCGTCATCTCTCAGTGGGACACAGAGCTTTTTTCACTACACTCAAGCCAACTGAGCGACTTTGATGAACTAGGGGGCCTTTAGCTGCGGGTAATGATTTGGATCCAGCTGTGGGTGATGAAGCTGTTTCTCTCCTGAAGCACGTGCCCCGCAGCATTGTCAAAAACAAAGCACGAGCTCTGGATTTTAACACAAGGGTATCAAAGTGTTTTCTGAGCTGGCTGTCACATTGCAAGAGCAAACCAGCTGTTGAGGAACCACCACCACTGTATGCATGCATGTTTGTGTGTGTGTGCTGAATGACTCAACAATTATGCCAACTTACAATTGTATTTGATTTAAAGTATAATTACCTACATCCTCCAGTAAAACTATCATGCAAACCAAAATAAGGAAGCTGAGGTTAGAGAATCATTTATCTTTTATTAACAATTCTGCTTATCAAATCCTGGCACATATTCTTGACATAATATTTGTATAAAGAGCAAAAAACAAAACCCACCTTTATTTTCCACAGATTTAGTCTCACACAACGTCCCTCTGCAGCACATCACACATCTGTTTGCCATCTGTAGCGCGTACACCATGTAACTGTGATTTATTAGAAATATTCAGGTGCTGACACACACACTTTGATCATACACCAATTTGATTGTAATTACGCCAACGCTATGCCCTTGGAGGAAAAACAGCATTAGAAGCTACATTAGATAGAGGGTTGCTGTGTAGGTGGGTGGAGAGCGGGAATCATTTTTAGAGAACAACCCTCTAATCAGTATTTAACTTCAAACATTTGCTAGTCGGGCTAATTGAGGATGACAGATGAAGAGAGGCTAGCCTGCTCGCAGAGTGTAATTGGAGGCTAATTCTCTGTGATTTGTCTCATCTCAATGGGACAGATCAGTGGTCTGGGGAGGGGAGATAATCAGGTGAACAAATCACTGTAGTCTGTCTCTAAATTCCTGTTGAACTGCTGGACCTGATAAGCCAAGCTGATTGCAGATGAGAGCATCACAACATAACTGCATGCTGCATCACTGACTGTTTTGCTTTGTTAGATCAAAAGCCATCTCAGTCAGGCTAACTGAATTATTATGTCCTGTCAGATGCACTCCACACTGTGGGAGGGATGCTCTTGTTTGAGCAAGCAGGTGTACTCTTCAGTATGCATGCCTATGCATACTCCTACAGTGTTTTAATCTGATAAGACTGACGCCACTTGGCGTCCACTTTGTCTTGTTGTGTGGTTTGTTGACACATTACAAATAAGGATTTTGGAGGGATAAATACTTCATGAAGACCCACAATCCTAAAGACTCCTTGAATATTTGCATTTCAGTAACAGAGAGGGGAAAAAACGGCAGAGAAATTGGAGACTTACGAAGGAGCAGCACTAATCTTGTCATCTCGCTGAGATTCTTTTATTTTCATTCTCAACAGCCCGGTGATGCATATATACAAATTGACAAATAATCAGTCTAGCAGGCATGCACACATTTTCTCTGTCTGCCTCTGTGTACATTCAGTGGCACCAACATTTAATTTTTCATGCTTTTGTTCTGCTGTGTTTTTTCTCAGGATGACTACTTCAAGAGCTGGGCAACTGCCAAGTCCCTAAACCAAGGTAAGACTTCTCTGTCTTCATCCTCCTGGAAGATTACAAATCCTTACATGCCAGAAGTTTACTGTAATTATTAATTACTACAGCAACTACTTTAAACTACAGCAAGCGTGGCCGGGTTACTTCAGAAAGCCATATGGATGCCTGGGGTTTATTTGAATCATCAATTGCAAAAATTGTAAAATGGACCATCTAGTGAAATGTGACTGTTTAATGGTGCTTTCATTGCACCTGACTGTGTTTTAAAGGGTGCTTTCACACCTGTTGTTTGGTAGGCTCGGTGCAATTCAGGGGTGAAATTGCAACATTGTTGCATTTTTCATTTGGTTCGGTTCATGCTCATACTGTACTTTGTCAAGCAAACCAAACATTGTAAACAAATGTCACGCGGTCGAATTTTATTGGACAAAATGTCCGAGTGAAACTCGCCAATACTTCCTGATCTCAGAAATAATGGAGCAACATTATTATATTGATTGATTGTTTCTATCAATCAAATGCTTTACAAGAAGGCGAGCAATATGAGCAGCTGACAAAACAGCGAGTTCTGCATTCTGCAAATGAAACGAGTGAGACAGTACTGAAGGAGAAGGTGGGCCCTGATGAGAGAGAGGGATTATGATGTGTTGTCCTTTTACACAGACGACGAGTGAGGTATGGTCACAATAAGTTATGGATTTGAAAGTCATCCGCAATGCACTGTTTTTTGGTTAACTTTCTATATTTGGGTCGGATCGCGTTCTCACCTGTAGCAAACCGAACTCTGGTGCACTTGGAAGCGCAATGAGACCCCCGTTTTCAGGCGGACCACAGTTTGGTTGTTTGATCTGCACCAGAGTTCGAAAGAGCTTTCACACCACCCCAGACGAACCGGACTATCCAACAAAACACTCCAGGGTTCGATTAAAACGGACCAAACAGACAGGTGTGAAAGCACCCAAACTTGCCATTGTCAACTATTGTAAAATAGATTTTACCTATCAAATTTATAAACATTTCTCAATTTATTACGGATAAAACAATCAAACCACCAACAAAGGTTCCGGTTAGCGCTTTATACTCCACTATATAGATTTAGATGAATGATTTACAATTTAAATCATTTTAAAATATCATAGATAACACTATTAAATCACTAAAAATCTGTTTAAATTGTCACAGCCCGGCTCAAGGAAATAACAAATAGGAGACCACACATGGCTTTTAACTTAATTTTAATTTATTTAGCAAAAGATAAGTAAAGTAAAACAATGTGATGCATGTAAATCAGTAAGATCAGTAATGTGTGCTGTGAATGGATGAGTGCAAAATAAGGTGTATGTTCAAAGGACCACTAACCCAGACTTCAACAAACCAAACACCAAGGAGAGAGCGAGAGACTGGCTGACTCCAGCAGCTTATATAGCTGAGGAGATTAGCCAACACAGGTGTTGGACATCCCACTGATCACTTCCTGTGAGGCCTGACAACCTGGAAGTACCAGAGGGCTGTCACACCCCCCTCCATAAGAACGGGGTTCACCACATAACCTGAAAGATATTAAATTACAAAGGTTGAACCACAATCACCTTTAACCTTATAGTCACAAATTACATAATTTATGGCTAACAAAAAACAGTGGTAATACATTGTTGGCTCAGTTATCACAAAAGCAACTAATCAATGGATTTCTCCACATGCCCCATAACAGTGCCTAACCTCCTGTCCTCATATCCGTTCTTCTGAGCATCCCCAAGACCCAGCAACCTTGATACCTTAGGAAGCCATTTTGAGAGTTATGGGAACACACAGGACAGAAATGAATGTTAACGGAGTTCACAACCCGGAAGGTTAACTAAGGCAACAGTGCACGAGAAAGGGCATCAGCAGCTGCATTATCGCGGCCCTTCATATGCTGGATGTCTAGATGAGCAAAATAAGTCATTTGAGAAGATGGGAATGATGATTCATTGAGGAGAATGTGACTTTAAGGTGTAGAAGGTGATTATAAGATAAAGTCTTTTGAGCTCCTTTGTAAGACTCTGACAGCTAAAAGAATATGTCATTATTCACCTTTACAGTTTCTGCTGAAGTGAGGAAAGTGGCTGTGAGGAAACTGGCAAATTAACAGAGTTGGAAAGGAGACAAAATTAAGGGAAGAAGACAATTTGTGCCATTATGGATAGACCCTTTCATTTGCCCCCTTCCATAATGCTTCTCTATTATTGATGGCAGGGCTTAAAGAGAGCCTCTCCCATCAAAGCAGTGTTCAGTGTGGTGAGAGTAAAGAAGATGGGCGACAAAGAGAATTCCTGAGGAAAGTACAGCCCTTTGTTACTGCAAAGACAACAGTAAATGCTGTAGATAAAGCTGGGAATGTTACTGCCTGGTAGTATATGGAGCATAGTGTAGGTATGGCCTATTTGAATGGGATATTTACCCTCTGTCATTTTCTATGTGACTAAGCATAGAAAATAAACAAATACACAGCCCAATCGTCACCTGTATTGTAAATCGTATCATCCATTTGTTTAATATGAACAGAAGACGGTTACCTGGAGACAGTGGCATATACTGTATGTTTGTTAATGAATTTCACAACATGGCAATGTTCAAGTGTTCCGCTCAATTAATTTTTACACTCCTTTCTTTAATCTCACAATGAGAAAAACATTGCTCATATCAAGATTTTCTTTTCAATAGCGCTTCTACAGCTGCAGTAATCAATATTTCTTCATTAACAATGGGTCAAATTATCACGTGTAATGTGAAAGGAGTCGCTGCTAGTGACAAAGCCACCGACTCTGCAGTTCCCCTCAGCTCTACATAGAGTTTTAGCATCTTTCAGCTCATTTGCTTTGATTTTACAGCCACAACTTTACTGTTTTGGTTCACTCTCATCATTTCAGCAGACAAAGAGTCCTGAAAAATTCACTCTACACTACCTGCCCAGCACCAAACAACAGACAGAGACAGAGAAACAGACAAAGTTAGCAGCTAGCTGGTGAACATAGTGGAGAATTTAACAGCTAAAGAGACAGATATTTCCCTCAGGAGTTGTTGGAGATGAAAACAGAGCTTATGGAAGAGTGAATATTGGACTCACTTTCATCAGGTGGTCAGAAACTCTACTCCAAATGAAGATGTTGCTCATCATTTCATCATAATCTAGGCTGAATCCAGGCCTAATTTTTAATCCTCAGGGATTGTTGAAACAGGGACTCTTTGTCACAGTTTGTTTTACTAAATCAAGTTACTTTTCTTGTTTGCACATCTGATTCGTTTTCTGCCTCATCTTTGTTCCAAAATATTTTAGTCAGTATTCACAAAGCAGATAATTAACCAAACCCACAGTATATTAGAGGCAGTACCTCATCTCCTTAGTGTGGTTCATCATGGAGTGTTTACTGACTCCACTGAGTCTGTGGCGATAGCTTCTGCTGATGTTCTACGGCTATTAAGATCATGAGAGACACATCGTTGCTTATTTTCTGCAGTAAAATATGGTTAAAAACTAGTTTTTGGTTCTAAATTCTGCTGCAAAGGGTTACTTTTGGAAATGATGAGAAATAAAAATAGATGATAACAAATGAAAGTGTTTTTTTCCCTTTTGAACACCCAACTTTAGTGTAGTTTTTCTTTTTATTTGACTTTTTATCCTTGAACCTTTCTTTGCCTTTCTTATAGGATTCTCTTTCTTTGTATCTTTTCTCTCACTGTTCTTGTATATCTGATTATTCCCTCTCCTATGATTATTATTCAGTTTTATTCAATCTCTCTCTCCTGCCTGGTTTATTAGCCTCCACACTCCTCCGTGTGTTTCACTCTGTCTTCTCTTTTTTTCTTTTAGAAACCTCTAGTTTTGTTACGTATTGAGACTCTTAGATGAATCCTAAATTCTTTTCCAGTAGATGGATGACAGTGAATCAACACACCAAAGACCTGTGGGATTTAGCTGATAATTATTTGCATGTATTTCACACATAGTTGAACAAAGTGGTTTTCTCATTATTATCGCACCAGTCTTTTCTTTCATCAGGCTCTTATGCACTGCTTTAAGTCTTCATTAGACCAAACAAGTGCTGTAACCATCTGCCCAGTTTCTCTTTTCCGCATTTGAATTCAAGCCCAAACATAATTTCAGAGCGTTTATGAAGTTTTTGGCTGAATATTTATGGATAATATGTTCAGATCTTTTTTTTTATTTACAGTGTGTTTGTGACTCCATGAAATAACTGGATTTAAATATGTGTGTCTCTTCCTGCCTGGGAAAGCATCAGAGACACACTGTCTGATCCAACAGACAACAAATTGGACAGCTGGGATCTATTTTTAGGGGTGATTATTAGAAAGGATGTTTAAGTTTTATTTGCTATAGTTTCAGTCCAAACAGTGTCTGTGCTGAGAATAAATATGTATCCACAAATGACTTTTCCAGCCTGCACTGGTGTCCTCAATTTGTGTTCAATTTCTACATGTTTTTACCTAGCCTGGTATCTTCAGGATCATGTGATAGGCAGCAACCTGCAAGGAAGATATACCGTAGAACAGTTCACCCCTAAACATGATGCTTCGTAATAAAAAGAAACGCTTTTTTCCTGTGCAATGCGGGATTATTACTTGCGTTTCAGGTGCGTTTACGTTCAGTTTTACCACAAAATAAAGTGGTTTAGATCAGTGGTTCCCAATCTTTTTGGCTTGTTGTAAAAGTTGTAAAATGTTGTGACCACTCCAAATTAACTAGAGTGATTTTTTTTCTTGTTTCATTTAAATAATTTTGAGTCCTTAAGAAGTAAAATTCCAGTAATTCACGAGAAAAAATGCAAAGAAAGTCTGAAAAATAAGCATAACGCTCAGTAGCAGACACATGTCCTCTTTCCTATCCTGTCGATCATCTCACAACCCCTCAGATTTATCTTGTGAACCCATAAGGGGGCTCAGACCCCCAGGTTGGGAACCACTGGTGTAGATAATGTGGCTCACAGGCTAAACGCTTCATTTACACCATGTGTGATCGACTGTTTGTGTTGCTTGCCCCGTTGGACTTCGCTGATCTCAGTATTTGCTGTGGTGAGCTATGGTGTTGTCATAACCAATAATTAGAAATATGGCCAAAACTACAATAATAAGACCCAGTTGTCCTTTAAATGCAAATTAATTGCACCGTGCTTGTAAGATTATGCATTTCTGCTTTGTGAGACTAACTTTTGAAAGAAGAAGCAACACATTCTTCCTCTTACAGATAAAAAGCTGAATTCATACGCAATAAAACACACCCTTGCTCCATTCAGTGCACTCAGGGGATTTAATATTAGCTAATGATCGCATTAGCTAATTCAGTATACTCAGGGGATTTCCTGCTTATTGTGGCTAATATTATCTAATGATAGCATTAGTTAATTCAATATACTCAGGGGCTGCTGCTTATGGTGGCTAACGTTTGCAAATATTAGGAAACTTTAGATAGATATTGCTGTAACTGGCATTACACAGCACTTCAATGACTTTGACTCTTCTCTATTTGTGCTATTGTTACAATAAGTTTTAGCATTAAGCATTATCACATAATTGTCACTTCTGTTTAGCAAAAGTGTCATAGTCTTGTTTTTAGAAAATGCGGCCGGCGACATTGACAGGGGAACTGGTGGCAGACTTCCTGTCCCTGAGTTTTGGATGTGATGTTTCAAAAGCACGAATCATGCCTTTTTGACACCTTGAACAGTTGTAGCACTGCTTTGCAGAATCTTTGTATACAGTTTGTATACAGTCTCCGTCTTATACTTCATTATGCCACTGCTAAATATCATTGTGTTGCCATGGCGATGGTCTATTGGCCAGCACATTTGATTTGACATTCAGCTGAGGGTGCCTGTAGCAACTACAGCTGGTCGTTGTGTGTGTGTGTGTGTGTGTGTGTGTGTGTTTGTGAGTGTGTTTGTTTGTGAGTGTGTGGGTTTGACAGTCTGTTAATGAATGTAATACTTCACACTTAGGGACAGGGCAGCTCTGACAAACCTGCCTCTACCCATGTGCGTACAGAGAGAGAGAGAGAGAGACAGAGAGAGAGAAAATGAGATGGAGCGTTGGATAGGAGTTGTAGCTTCAGTGCTTGTGTGAGGAACTGATGTCAGATATGGTTTTAAACCTTAGAGATAATACTGTTATCACAAGATTGATCTTGAAGACTGACTGTAGCTCAGTACCCGGGCAGACGATCGCTGCCACTGAGCTTCACGAGGAAGGTCATATGGCAGTTGATTCGAGTGGTGGGACCAAATACTGTTCAAACTTTTTGCAACCTAATACAACATTATCCATTTGATTATGATATTATATTCTTCCCCTTGTTTCCATGTTGGTGTAAACTGGGCCAGCAACATGCTCACTCAACCACAGATCAGGCAAACATTAATTACAACATACCTATTTATGCACATGGCTAACATACACACACTTACCTAAACTTACAATCAAACACACAAGTGGTTGCCCTTGCTCTCTGCCCCGCAGGTGTGACTGACTGTAGCAATCTCAGGTTGGAGCAGCTGCCTTGTAGTCATTAAAATGTCAGCCGTGTCCTGACATTTACTTCATTTCCCATTTATGTGAACGAGGAAAACAGACTCATTCTCAAACAAGCACACACACTCACTGCAAAGAGAGCAATGCAAGGGCACATAAAAGGTCACTTACTCTGTCCATTGTAAGGTCCCATGTTGTAGGGATTCCAGTGTGCAGCTTACAGTGTCCTCGAGGTTTGCGTAGCCCTTATTTGTTTTTTATTTGTTTTCATCATCTGCATCATTTTCTGCTCTGTCCCATCTGTAATGGCTGGAGAGTTGCCCAGAGAGACAAGAGGGAAGGAGGAATCCTTGGGAGCAGATAAGAGTTGAGCTGTCAGCAAGGCAAATTTAATTCTTCGGGTCTTGTCTATCGGCATGCCCAACAGATTTGTGAGGTTGTGATTGTAATGCATTATCTGGTGAAGGCAGTCAAAGGGAGGATTACAAATGGCAGGCAGTGCCCCATTATCACAGTCAGTCCAGAGGAGCACAGGAGAGTCAAACTGGCACACAGATACAACCAGAACACACAGTACGCAGAAATTTGCACATAGAAAGAGTGGTGAAAGAAAAACATGCCTGACTGCAGACGAAGGCTGTACCTGAATCATGATTTTCAGAATTGGCACTTCTAACCGATGCGTCTTCAGTATGTTAATTTGTCATGTGCTTGTGGTTTATGCTTTTCTTGATTTATAGATATTTTACACTTTTATAAACATTCTCTCTTCAATACACCTTACCTACAAATATGAGAAATATATTATTCATTCCCCTGCCCAGTTAGTATCAGTTCATGTTTTACCTGTAAGTCTCATGTTTTAATGCCTTTGTTCACCATCTGTGATGCGAAAACACAGTCAGAGAAATAGAAAATGTCCTGGGTCGTAGTTCAGTTATAAAATCCTGGCGCACCACGGAGCGTCTCCCCTGCCAGGCTGCTGACAGCCGAACACTCAGTCACACTGGACGGGAGTAGAGGAGATTGTACCAGCGTCTGTTTCAGAAGTAGTTCAGCCAACCTCACTAGCTTTCACCACCATTTTGAAACAAGACTCCATTTGTAAAGCTTACAGCCACAGTGACGCAGCAAAAAAACCTGCAGTGATTCGACTTACAAAATGCAAGTCAACACGGGGTCTAGTTGACTGATGAGTTGAATCAGTCGTCTTTTTGGGGGCAGTAGTCATGCGGTCATTGTCCGTCATTGTTGAGCTACAGTTTGTTCTTGGTTAATAATCATCTCATTGTCCAGTCAGGGTGCATTCTGACTCAGATGGTGCTGTTGCTGTCAGACGAAACTGGTTGTGTTTGGCAGGTTAGCATCAGTTTCTACATCCAAGCATCAGTTACATTGTGATTATAAACTGTCAGCCTGGCTGATGGCAGGAAGACCACTATTGTTATTGTGTGTAACAATTCAGTTGCACATGAAATGATGTGGGATTTTATGACAGTCTGCATTGGCTCCAGATCAAGGAGACTGCTTGATTTGTACTTGAATTTTCACAGTGTTTAAAACTCAATCGCACATTGTTGTACTGTCTGTACTACTCAGTAGATTTTATTACGTGGTATATGTTGCTGATTTATTTCTTCTTTTATTTGTTTTTTATGCCTTGTTTTGTTTGTGATATATGTTTTTTCTTTTTTTACTTGACAATTTTAAACTCACCATGCACAAGAAAAAACATATATATATCACAATATGGCAAGGGTATACAAAAATACATAAAATAATAAAATTATTATCTTCCATTGTTTTATACATTACATCAGGTAGAACTCTTGACACATCTAAAGCAAAACCTTTTAATTGTTTATTACTTTTGGCATGGAATTATTAAGTTTGACAAGAAAATTTTGTAAAGTAATGCCATAATATAATAATATTAGCTTGATATGATTTCAAGTCAATAAACAAAAACATTTAATCATTCATTTTCGAATATTTTATAATAGAAATATTGACGTCATCTGTCTTCATACTTTTATCGGTGCCCTCAAAGAAATATCTGTCTCTGCTGTTGGATATTCATTTCTTCACCCCTCCATGTATGCCCATTTCACTTAAATTCCTTCCTTTTAGTGCTGGATATTGTCGTAATATTTCATCTTCTCCATGAGGAGTTCAGAAAGAGAAAAGAGTATAAAAGAAAGAGAAAAACACGAAAAAGTAAAGAATACGTTAAATAACAATTTGAAGCTCACAGTCTAAATCAGACCGAATGAAGCAAGGACAAATGTATCCCATGTTTGTAGTGTCTTGACAGTTAGTAACTTGTTCTTCAGGCTTTACATTTGTTTACTTCTCTGACTTTAATGGTTCATAAACAGTGACTCAATATCAACACCCACAACCTCGACCTCAGTGATTATTATTATTACTCTGTTTCATGGAGACATGCACTTCCTGTGACCTATCAGTACCACACAAACAAAGCTAGAGCCCGACAAAAGCTCTTACCCACATCACATTACCCTGTCACACATATAAGCAGTGATGTGGAGTCTAATGACACACGCACACACACACACTGAAACAATGGAGAGAAAAAGAAAAAAAGAAGCAATAAGGCATTGTGATTTGAGCAAGCAGACTGCTCAAGGGAGATAAAGTCAATTAAATTCTAATCAAACCAAGAGGATGCCATGCATTTGATTATGGGAAGGTAGAGAGGGTTGTGTGTGTGTGTGCGTGAGTGTAGTTGAATCAGGTCAGTGGGCAGAAATGGTGCACGTTGAAGAAAATACAGGGAAGCTCCAGATACAGTTTGTACTGCCATGCACTTACAATTACGAGCAGAACCAAAGTCAACAACAAACAAGCTCAGTCCAGAATGAAGCTGTGAAGCGATGGAGACTCCGGTGTGTAAACGATGCAGAACTAGCCACTTTGGGAGGTAAACATCACACATACTGGTACATAAAAGAAAGAAAATTTGGCATTGCTTATTAGCTGTATATTAGAGGATAAATTAGATGGGAGAAAAAGTTATAACACTGCTGAAAGAAAAGAAACAGGGTAGAAGTTGTGATAAACACAGATATTTTCAACCAGTTATGTATCTGCAGTGAGTTTGGAGGCTAGCCCTAAAGCCCTGCACTATATCTGCAGGAAACAGAGAGCCTGCAGCCTGAATGACTTCCCAGTCACACTGTTGTGCTTTAATTAACACAGGGCTGGGTTGAAGCATAGTGTCTAGCTGTGTTAAACTCCTGCAGCAAAAAGGGCTTTACATCTGTGCCAAAGAATCAATATTATGACCCATTGGCATTGTGTTTTTCTGCTGCTGATTAGAATTATGTTAATCAAGGATGCACTGCAGATTGTTGCAGCCAGACAACGCAGAGAGAGGACACAGACAGAGGGCAGTGTGCACTGCTGGTATGCATGGACAGGCAGAGCGTCATGCAACCCACGAAACTGTTAAGACGAGGTGGTAAGCCACCCATATCCTGACTTATCTCATCTTGTAATCAGTTTAGTAGATGAAAGCCTAAACAAAAGCTGCTCTCAATAAATATATGACATCTTTGTAAAAATCTGTTCTTTTCCCTGAAGATTGAGGTATGTTTTTACAAAACTGTATTTATTTTTCATGATGTTACCAGAGGTGGTCTGTTTCAGGCAAGGTGGCTCATCTCCACTGTAAAACACAGTAGGAAACCCTTTAATTTAATCCAAAAACCAAAGTCATGTCAGCGTTCATTTATGATAAGGGCAGGCATCTCCTCAGCTGGTCGCCAACCTTTCAGTGTAGAGGGCTAATGCCATTCACTGTGTAGAAAAGCGTGGGAACCAAACCCTTGGTCTTTGCAGTATTTTACCACAGCCCCGTACTTCCTCAAAGATTATGAATTTTGTAGAGTGCTGTGATGTGACATTGGATAGAAATGTAACTATGAAAGAAATGAAATTGTATTTAAGGAGCTACATTACTAATAGAACTTCGCATAAGTGCTGTTCACGTAGGCAGGAAATAAACTGGATATAAACATGAAATTTGAATAGAAGTGATTAAGTTTTCTACAAGGGCAAAGCCAGACCTGCACCTCATGCCACGCTTTAGCCAGGAGCACGCAGATGAGCAGTCTCTGACATACTATCAGTCATTTGTATTCTGTCAATGAATGTTTCATCGCCATTGAACTAAAGGTAAAAGTAACTCTTCAACCTTGTCTGTCAGTGAGTCAGTTGTTTCTCTCTGAAGTCAATGTGCTTTCTCTCTGGGATTTGCAGTATAGCAGATATCAAAGGTGACTGTGTGATAGGAAATATATAACCCTCCTACTCACATCCATGCATGAGCACACACACAGTCAAAAGCACACAAGGTTAATCCCGCCGTGGGCATCAGTCTTCAGCATACCACATACAGAATCACAGGTTCAGCCCGTGTCTTTTTATTAATCTTTTATATGGCCAAACCAATCACCACATCCACACAACCTTGACAGGCCTTCTGCTTTATAGAACACCACCTGCTTGACTTTGCACAAATACAGGGTAGTGGTCTGGTCGATGACTGGACAGTCCTGTGTGCTTCTCTCTGACCTTGTGTGGTTAAAATACATGCCTGATTTTGTAGTCATATGCACTCTCTCTTCAGTGTTGGATGGTGTTTGATTTCAGTGTGTGTACTGTATACTGTCAAACTACAGTAATGTGTACTTATTTGCTGATTAGTTATTTACTCTTAAGCATGCATTTAGCTGCATTAGCTTAAAGTGCAAATAGGGTCATTATTTTTGTTAATTTGATTAATACATTTGTTATTACAAAGATAGATTTTGGAATTATTGTTAAAGTCATGTGATTAGCCTTTGACTGTGCTGTGGAAAACAGATCCATTCACTTTCTCTCATTAGTGGGTGTGCATGTGTTGGTGCCAAGATAGATCATTTGCTACATTTTAGATGCCCGTCTTGACAGTTTTAGGCAAAATTGCAATATGAGGCTTGATGCGTATGACTGGAGGTCTGCAGGGTCCCAGCTTTCATCTTGAGTCGCCCCCCTGTGGTCTGTTGTTTTCATAGTCGCAAGTGAAATATGACAAAAAGCGGCTGCCAAAAAAATCTAACACCTTGGCTTACAGTAGAGAAATATGAAGCTCCAATGCATAAAAACAACTTCAAAAGCTTGGTTTTGTTGTGTAAGAAACCCGTCCACTGGAATGGGATCAGACACCTCTTGAATTTAAACCCAAAGCAGGCTCTCTGTGGTGTGGCAGGTAACTTTTGTTCACTGTGAGAGTGAAAATGACAAGTGATATGAGTCAGATCTAGAGAGAGAGTCCTGTGCTCTCCTTGGCATGCAATTAAACAGAGGCTGTTTCCCCTGCCAAATCAAAGATGATTGTACTCGTGATGGCTGGAGGGTAAGTAGCAGTAGATACTGTAGGTTATATAGATGACTTTGGTGGTTATAGGTTTTATGAAGTTAATACGATATGTAGCGATATATTCAATTTCCCTCAATTATGTGGGAGGCTCTGAATGCTACGAATAATACTGTATGTAGGTTGCAGGTTGGCTGTTATTTTTCAGTGTCTGTTAGGAGATTAATACCACGCTTGAGGGAATCTGTTGAAACAGCCAGCAGATTCCAACCCTTGGATGACAATTTATCGATTAAAGCATTGCCTTAGATTTGGTCCAGTTTATTTTGTAGCTGGATGTCTGAAAGAAACTATTGATTAGAGAACAGAGTGCCGGAGCAGCAATTTGTGAGATGCTTGAGACCAATAATATGGCATCCATGTATGAAAGCTGCTTATGCTCTTCGTGCTTGCTTTAATACGTTTGATATCGATACGTGTTGTAAAGGTTGGTGGTTCGAGTGTGATGGCATACACGACAGATAAAGTGGACACCCCTTTCTTGTGCATGAATGTGATGATTCAAGTATAAAACTTTCTCCTCATCTAGTGATCACGACTGTCTGCATTTTTCCACATTAGGCTCAGGTCGTCACATCTGCGATCATCATCCTTTAACAAAGCCCACTTCACCTTGATGCAATATGAAGTAGAGAAATTACACTTGATCTCGTGCTTTTAGCGAGTGTGCCCATTTGCAAAGCACTACAAAATACAAGTAATTGCTGATATTAAAACCCACACTCACTTATTCTTTAATCAAACTGAAAATAGCCTGTTTATCTTACCCAGACCTCGATTCCATCCACATGCATATTTGACTGTGTTTTATGGACACAGGAATGAACAGAAGTAGCTACATTCAATACTTAATTTTCTAGATGTTAAATTGGTGCTTTCACTTTATCTTTACAGAGGACCTCTCGGTGCTTTCATCCCTCCATCGTGTGTCATCCCTCCCTCCAGTGCCTCTCACAGGCCAAACAGTCAGACCCGTTCTCAGAGCAGAGGGACAAGGAGATTTTATCCCCTCCTGATCTGTTTGCCTTTCTGTTTTCTCTCTCTACATCTCTTGTTTTTCTCTGTAGACCCCCAGGTAAAAGAGAAGAAACACCCTTTTAATTTGTTTATCAAAGCCTAAAAGTGAGGCTAATTTTTCTAGTAACAGTCAGTAATGTATCTTTTGGCAACGGTTGTTGAAGCTCTTGTGTATTTAATTTTAAACTGGTTTATTTGCTATTAGGAGCCAGGCAAACAAACACAGGAGAGAAATGAGCAAACGCAACACAAACGTGTACCCTCTTACTTCTACCCTTACGAAGACCTTTCACTGGCACCATTTTGTCTTAACCTTAGGGCTAACACCTGAAAAATGAGGACTGGCCAAAGTCGGGGCACCAAAAATATCCTTACTCTGAAGGTCAAAAACAAAACTAACTAAAGCTGCTTCTCATAAAGATAGAAAATACACACACACTCTGTAAAAAAAACATCCCACTGACCTCTGTACAGCTCTGTAGCAATTAATTAGAGGCCACCTTCTTCTCTTTGAGAGGGCTTGTTGGCAAAGTGGCCTGTTCTCTTGCACTCTGACTATCTTCGTTATCCAATCAGTGCTGGCCTCCGTCCAGCATTAGAGGACCAAGGAAGAGTGTCTCATCTTATCCTCCTCTTTTAGACTCAGTTTTTGTCTGAAGGCACATTAGGTGTGAAATAAATAAAGAAATACATGCCTGCAGTTTCCAGGGAGGAAGAGGTTTTCACACTTAACCTTTCTTGTAATGAAATTTTTAGGTTGTGCTGTAATGTTATTTTCTGCCAGAAGCTTAGTTGAAAGTGTTTCTGCAGCTAAAAAGGGAAGATTGGATCATTGTGGAGCTTGAAATGAGGTTTGCTAACACCTTGAGTCAGGGACAAACAAGTGTATTTGTAAGTAAAGCGCTACCACCACTAATGAGCATCGTCCATACTGCTTTACATTATCATTTAATGACTGTACTGACTCTCTCTGTGTCAGTGCCTGCTTCTGTGTTTGCCATTGTTTACATAAAACCATGATGAATATGATGAACGTTTCAAATATAGATTACTGCCGTAAGTAGATCCAATATATAAAAAGCGTGTGATTGGCAGATTCAATCATAATCATAACAGAACCGGGTCTGCTGTGAGCTGCTTAATGTCAGGAAAGATACATAATCAAGCAGAAAGCAACTGAGGGACTGCGGTAAGGCAGAAAAAATAATGTGAAAAATAATATTATTGCGTGGCTAGTATTTTCTTTAGAGCTGTGGTTGTGTGGAGCTGAACAAAGAACTCCCATGAAGTGTACTTTATGCAATTTTCTTTTCTGCTGTCATTGATGTAGTTTTCATTGTCATGTTACAATGTACTATAACTCATACTGAAATCTCTTTCTCTATCCCTTTTTTTCCTTCCTAAATGTGACCAATATAATAATGTACATATTGCCCCCCACCACCACCTTCCAAGTAAAATCTTCTGGACTGCTGCCAGATGAAATTGTATTAACTTCACCACTTTGATGATCCTTCTAATGGCCGCCAAGACTTCAACAGTGCCTCAAATTTCATGTTTGTTTGTTTGTTTTTTTGGGGTGGGGTAAATACACAGATGTAATTACCCCTACCACTGCAGTTAATTGGCCATGATTAATCAGTTTCAGTGTGCATTTGCATAAATCTCTGTTCCCTCCTCCCATATTTGTGGTTCTGCAACCCCCCAAAATAGATAATGCATTGCACAAAACGCACAACTCTGCAAATTGTAAGTTAATGAATGCATATCACACTAATGAAGGCTTTCAGTACATTAGAGGAGATGCATGTGCAAGGCTCTAACACACACTGGTTGTCCAGCAACACTTCATCGATATTCACCATACTGACTTTTACTTAATCTACATACTACAGTATTTTTTATAATGGTCAACAAACTGGAAGACAATGAAGCTAGATTTCTCAGTCGTTCTACACAAACTAAAAGTTAGATGTTGTTTAATTGAATTAAGCTTTCCAATTAAACCACGTATTTCAGATGATTATCTCTGAATAGAGCTATTTTGTCGTTTAGACCCAAGATCTTACAGTTTGATTATCTCAGTGGCAAACATTCATCAAAATAATGTACATTCAAATATGATCTTAAAATAAGTTTGTGCTCACTCCATTGACAAAATAATTCATTTATCAGTTCCATCTTGGTCATAGCCCTGAGGTCAGTCTCACACGTGCTTGAAAAACATATTTGCTCATTAAATAATGACTGCATACAATTAATATTTGCAGTGCACATGGAAAACTATTGTGCATAACAGCATTCTTTATGCTCTGTACCTAAGCTGCCTGTTAAAAGGCCAAACACACATTATGAAAATGTCTCTTTTCATATGAGAAAATTTTGATGTATTGGGGTCAGTGTCATTTTTTAATTAATTACACTACACTGCACTTTGTCTACTGAAGTAGAGAATACATTTTACTTAATAATTCAGCATAATGTTACCAGAGCAATACCCAGTGTACCGTGAGAATTACCATAGGCATTTTACCATGGCAGTCCACATACTCACATATACAGAATAACACTCTTTAGGCCAGTATCACTGACATGCCCCCTCTTTTATCAAAAAGTGCAGTCTTTTCAAAGTCTTTTTTTTTTTT